>JAVQJF010057461.1:0-33899 GCA_036023855.1 Gadopsis marmoratus
TTTTTTTCACACCAAGTCGCACACCCACCAAACCTCTACTCCACCCACCGCGGGTGCTGGGGGGGGGGGGGGGGGGCAGTGACAGAAATCTCGCAGAGGGATATTTCAAAACGTCAGCACATAAAACCAAAACTATCTGCATGGTTAGCTACCACTAGCAGTGAGCGAGAAAATGTGGGATTTTCTTTTATGGAGTATGAAGTATGGAGACCCTTTAAATTATTTCCAGTGTGTGGAGCCTTCAGGTTGTCGTTGGCTGACTTTGGCCCGACATGCATACAACATAAGGCCATTTCCTCGCCCTGCGCTGCGCCGCCTGGGTGCGTTTGGGTTTTGATAGCACCCTGCATGCTCCTCTTAGACTTTACATACGGGGGGGGGGAGGTGGGAGCGTAGCGGCGTGATGTCTGTACCAGCTGTCATAAAACATTTCCTGCTGCGAGGAACGGGAGGCGCATTTCAGGACACCGGTAAACCTCAGACTGACCTGAGAAAAGCGCGGCAGTCCTGGAACTCGATCATGTGATCAGCTAAAAATGCTTCAACGCGCACACACACACACACACACACACACACACACACACACACACACAACCTGACCCCCCCCACACACATACTCAAATGTGCAAACACAAGAATGTGAGCATGCAGTGGGCATACGCAGACACCCTTGCTCTTACTTTGTATCACTCTATTTTTCTCTCTCTCTCTCTCTCACACACACACACACACACCATATGCACTCACAAACAATGTCAAACCACAACTGAGTCACTTTGCTTCCTGAGGGAAACTTGGCTCCGCAAGGAGGGCAGTGAAGGCACTCCTCGACGGCTGGCCGTTAGCGCTGACAGCAGTACTTTACACACACACACACACACACACACACAGACGTCCTGTGTGTTCCCACACACTGCTCACACTCATCTGCTGGCATGCATTCACACGGTCCAAAAAGAAAGAAAGAAAGAAAGAAAGACGTCCATGAATCGTCAGCTGAAGCAACATAGCCGAGAAAACATTCACACACAAACCTGATGCGACAAACACACACACACACACAAAGTCAAGAGGTGTCATGTTTGAAATGATGTTCGGAGCTGGATCCTGGCCTAAAGATATGCAGAGTTTCCTGTGTGGTCCACATTTTGCGTCTAGTGTTACCACAGGCCTCGTTTCATCCAGCGTCTATTACACAGACAAAGCCGGGGTCAGAACACACACACACACACGTTACCCTTTAATGATGATTTATGGGCTAATTCAGAACTCTGTGACATCCCAGAAAACGCTGAGCAGTAAGATGATATGTGCTCGTCTGTTTCAGCTGAATCCCCCGGTCCAAGTCCGTGACACAGTTTTACTGCAAATCCATAAGAAATCAAATTTAACCGAAGGAAATAAACTGGGAAACGTTTGCTCTAATTGCAGTGTAATCAAAGCCATAGAAATATCTGTCAGAGTTACCAAAGTGCCCACAAACAGTGGATGACGGCTGTGACGGGGGGAGTGGATCCGTCAGCCTGCGTCCATTTAGTCCTAATGAACATGAGTCACCGTGTGTATGATGGCAGACTCCGGGCTAATCAGGTTACAAGTTCAGCTGCTTAAAAAGGTGCAGATAGTGGGGTGAAGCTGGGGTGAAAGGGTTCAGAGCAGGCACACACACACAGGTCAACGCGTTCTGCCGATATTTAAGTAACACGTGTTCTGGTCGTTTACCCCTCGTGCAAAAAAGCCAAAATAACAGCTTTCCAGCTTTGCAACTGTCAACAGGGCGACCAAAGGCAATGTCATTATCGGATTGGTCCTAAGTTTCGTCCACCCACAGATTGGTTTGTCCGGTGCCCCGCTTCTATTTTATTGCTTATACTCATGCACAAACACACACACACACACACACAGTGGGAAGAAAATGACTGAAACCATCATTTCAGGGCCACTGTGTCGCCGTTTCCCACTCGCCTTTAGACTGAGAAAGACAGAGAGAGTTGTTGGTTCTGTGTAACCAGGTTTCAGCTTCACATCCTTAGCCCCAGGCCCCAGGCCCCAGACCCCAGGCCCCAGACCCCAGACCCCAGACCCCAGGCCCCAGACCCCAGGCCCCAGACCCCAGACATAGAAACGGCGGTCGTATTCGTCTCTTTCGCATGCAGCTTCCACAGCTATGTCATCGGCTTGTTGAGGAGGGTGTTAATCCGTGTTGCGGCCGGTTCTACATGCTATTCTGAGTGGAGGTTTGGGAATTGAGAGAGAGAGAGAGAGAGAGAGAGAGAGAGAGAGACGGCGAGGAGAGCGAGATGACAACGTCTGCAAACTGCCTGTGGATGCGGACCTACAGTGCAGCGCAGCGTACAGTATGTGGTCCAGTGGGAGTTGACTGGGAGTATAATTAGAGGCTTGTTTCAAGTGGAGCAGACCTTACAGTAACAAGGCTGTGACGGTGACAGATTGATGGCGTGCAATAAGAGGTTAGGACAACACTGGAGGTCCTCCTCATGAATGGATGGGCATTTTTACCTACTGTACGGCTGCGTGTAATGTACACGAGCTGTCCCCGAGTCTGGGAAAGAACTTTGGGAAAATCCCACGGGGACTACAGATGTGCACACGAAGCATACAAGCAGTTTGTTGCACTGACACGTTGTGTACTTACAGAGCTAACGGGTAGCTCAAACATTACAAGAAAATGTAAGTAACGAGTTCAAATGGCCGCCCTGTTATCTCCTGTGTTGAAATGAAACTAATGTCTCCCTGTGTAACGGCGGTGTGGCACCGCAGAGACATTCCACATCAAGCTGCACATTATGAAGGATTAATGGAATATGAAAAAACCTCTGCGGGAAAACAATTTGCCCAGTCTCTGTAGTGAAGCAGAAATGACTCGGGCAGATTTAGAACTGTGCAAAACGCTCTCGTACGGGATGCCTGGTAACATTTCCAAACATCCAAATTGCTCACGTTGAAATGGCGGTGATTTGCAGCCGTCCAGGAAGGGCCGGATTCAGGAGCAGCTGGGAGACTAACACAAACAACTTACAGTACAATGAACCCAAAAACACGGGTCAGCTCCTTTCCCTAAAAACATTCCCTGAAACAAACTCGGTGACTTAATATAGCCGTTCCCTTCGGACCCTGCCCTGACCCAAGCCTGACCAAGTCCCGACCAAACCTGTGGTCGCTCGCTGTCTCACTAGGATCCTCGCTGATGACTCTGAACTCTCTGCAGCGCTTCGGTTCAGTGGACCCACTTCATCAAGTCAGGAGATTGCAGAACAAAACACACACACACACACACACTCGGGCGCAGTCACCCATGCATGTACAGAAACAGCCAAATGCACAAATACACACACGTCTGCACACTATAGTGCTTTCTCAGCACACTGTTGCAGGCTACATTTGCGCAAGGGCCAATTCAAAGCAATTATGGTCTTCCTACCAAAACAGGTCTCTTAAGACTCTTGTCTGTCCAACTGCTCTGCACAAAGAGCTTCGTTTCACTGGACCCATCTCGTACAATAAATCACGGATGTTACAGCGTAATTGGGATGTATATTTTCCTTGCGGTCACATCTTGCCATACTGAACTGGATGCATAATGCAAATACTTTCTGTCAAGAATGTTGATGAGCTCTGAGATTGTGTTGACTGTGTGCCCTCCCCTCTGTCTCTTTGTTGTGTTTACGCTGCGGTTATTGTCTTTCTAAATCAGATATTTAGGGTGGCAGACCGTTAACTGTTCTCTGTGTGTGTGTGTGAAACAGATTGTGAGTGTGTGGGTACAGATCATTTTCCATAATCTTTTAAACAAACTCTTCCCTAAGGGATCAGTTCCAACAACCCCATTAGGCTATGAGAAGGTTACTTTGAGACGTTCCGACAATTTGTTCATTACTATGTAATTTGGATATTCTTTCCAGGGTTTTGAGAGCATTTTTTGTTTTTGGAATATCCTAAATATCCTGATTCATGAGGAGCATTACATCATCTGTGTGCTGTAGAGAAGAAGGTCCTCAGAACTATCTAAGAATAATACATGTAATACATGTTTTACATAACACTGCAGAGAAGAAGAGCAGGGTATTAATCTGTGGGAATATTTTACATCCTGTCCCGTAGAAAGGACATGCTTTGTGCGTTGCTGACGCTGCGTTTATAACAAGCATTTAGCTGCTTTTGCAGTGGAGGGATAACTTTTATTTTCTTGTCCATCTTGTCAAAGTACCTAAAGTTGCTCATTGTGTCCAGAATTCAGGCGTGAGTGTCACGTCCCGTGGATTGTTGTTCTGCGTTTCCTGGTTTTATTTTGAAGTTCTTCCTGTCTTTGTTCGCTTCCCGCCTGTTTGATTGGATTCACCTGTTTTCTAGTTTCAGTGTCTCTCGTCCCCTCATTAGTCTCGGCTTATTTAAACCGGTCTCATTCCTGTGTTGGGTTCACTTCCTGCGAGCGTTAGTGTTAGAGGTTCTCGTGCTCTGGCTTCGCTTCGCTGTGTTCTGTCTTTGGACCTGGTCTTTCCTGTCCACTAGCCGGTACCAGTCTTACCTATATGTAAGTGTTCGTTTGTGCTTATTAAATTGTCAAAACTGTGCTGTGAACAAGACATGAACTCTGGAAGTGATAAAACTGCACAATTACATTAAACCTGTCATCGAAAAGAAAAAACCATTAATGCTAGTAAACAGTAAATAGTTGATGCTGACTAGTTGAAATCGTATTTAATGGCACAAACACATATTTTAACTAACATTTTGCCGCAGCGGAGTTCACTAACTAACCAAAATACACACTGCTGGATGTAACCAGTTTCATCTCTATAAACAAAACACGCTTTATACAAAAATAATAAGATGGTGTGGGGGGGGGGACACTGTACAGCAGCAGTTTGCAGTCTGTGAGCTGAAAACAGAGCCGGGGCTCGGCTGTAAAGGGTCCCCGACACACTTTGGGTTGGGACCAAGTGTTTAAGAGGATCATTAATGTGGCCGCGGCACCATGTACACATTCTATTAATTAAATGTCTGAGCGGTCGATGAATCAGAGATGCTGAGGTGCTGTACAGGCCACACCTCGGAAAACAGGACAGCTGAGGAATGTGGATGCTTTTATTCTCCGTGTCTCAATATCCCTCTCTGTCTTTTAGAATTGCGTGTGTGTGTGTGTGTGCTGAAAAGCATATATACTGTAAATATAAATCTGCAACACAAACACAAAAGGAAAAAAAGGAAAACACCCTCCAAGGAGATTAAATCCCGGTGTTGTTCTCAGAAGTGAGATCTACACCTCAACCACACTGCCAAACCCTCTAACACACACACACACACAGACACACACACAAGCACACACACACAGACAGACAAATGACGACTGCATGAGCGAGTGTTTCCTGGCCTTTTACTCCTCTGTAAGAGAGCCTTTACCAGAAACGTGTCTATCCAAGATCCACCAAATCTGTCTGAGGTCAGAGACGTAACACCTAGGTCGACTCCGCCGCCGTCATTTCCTGCATTAAAGGCCTCGTCCTCCCCCGACTCTGTCTGCAGTTCCATGAAAGAAAAAAGAAAAAAATCAGCCATGACCAGAAATGGGTGGACAGGCTTAACTAATGCTCTGTAATTGTTGCAATTATTGGGACGACAAATCAAATCATAACGGACTTAGATTGTCTTGAAGAGCCAGATATGCGGGTACCAGTCTGCTGCCCGCTGACACGTAGAGCTGCGACAGCCACTTGCGCAAGGCTCGTCAGCGCCATAGTTGAGAAATAGATTTTGACTCACCGGTTTGATTTACCATTTGGGGTTTTTGGGGTCATTCTCCAGCTGCTCGCGCCGAGTGTTGCCAGCTTGCGAGGGCAGAGAAGTGAAACGTAGTGCTCGCTTGGCCCGGGGTCAGACTTCCAAACCATTCTCTGTTTCAACAAGTTCTGTCCTTATTGTCACCCCTGATGGCAAATCGACCCTTGGGTGCTGTGGCGTCGCGATGTTGCATTCCAGGAAACGTCGAGATGCTGTTTCGGTGCGAGCGTTTTCATGTCTCTGCTGCCAGGATATTGACCAAGAACAGAACAGAACCCGCGCAGACGGCTTTTATGCAAGTTCGTCATGTTTGAGTTGAGAAGAATTTGTAGTGAAGAATGAGCATCTTCAGTCTAAACATAGTTTGGAATATAGAGTTTCAGGCCTGCTTATATTAAAATCCAGAAGGTTTTGACTGACGAGCAGGTTGAGGAAAAATCATACACATACTGTACATAGTTTGATTGATGCAAGAAAGCATTTAATAAAAAAATGTGCCCTCCCCTTCCACCTCGCTGCTTGGCTTGGCACGACCCCACTGCCAGTTAAGCTGATTTCCTGTCTTTCCAAGAGCGACTTTCAACAAGTTCGAGGCAACATATGGAAACTTGCAACATTCAGAAAGCGCAATAGCAGTGGCGACAGCTTGACGCGAGAGATTCGGCCTGGTTTGTGGTGGTGTTGCATTCTGGTCTGCTGAGGCAACTGTCAGTTAAACGTCAGCCTCTTTGCCTCGTGCGAAATGAATTCCCCCCCGAGTGATTGCCGCTTTTGCATAATGGTGACATCTGTGCGAAGAATCTCCTCCTTTTCTACTCGGTGCATCTGAAAATGACATCGCTACGTTAAGTCACGTGCCTCAATAAGAAAAGGGCAGATTTTACTTTATCTTATTGCAGATAAGAGAAAAATAGATTTTTGATGAATTTTTAAAGGTACAGCGCCCTTGTCACATGTGCGGCGCAGCAGGAGATGCTACCGTTAGCTGTTGCCACGTGATCTGCTCAGTGTGGTGGATTTCCAATTGTAGGTCACTTGAATTCACAGTAACTTCACAAGTGTACTGCAGCTCTTGTCGCGTTTTCATTTAAAGCCACATCTTGGGGCCACGTCTGACACAGGAAGCTGTAGAGGAAACTCTAGGACACTAATTGTTTATCCGTGGGCGTCTTCAGCCTCATGACCTTTCTCTACCAAAGCTGCAGATGTGAGGTTTCACTTTATAACCATGTGCTTCGGTTAACCCTGACACAGATTCTTATCACTACCCCGTAAGCTGCAGGTACACGAAATGTCAACAACTGTGCAGTCCTGAAGAGCGCAGCCGGGGCCACGCTGCCTCCTCCACAGTAACATTTAGGACGATGAGTCTAAGGCCTGTGGAGTCTGCACTGCATGCAACATTTTTTGGTACCAAGTGAGACACCTTGGAGAGCGGTGACGCCTGCTGCTGCATTCCAGCTCAGCTGGTGCAACACGGACTCCTCATGGCTGTTTGCAGCCTTTCACTTGACTCTGTGGTCAATAATAAAACTAATGCACCGTGCTCTGTGGGAAAGGTCAAGCATAGCAAACGATGTTCGGTGAACATCCAGCCAGTCTGGTCAGCGTCAACCGGCCGAGACAAGCAGGCTCAGCAATGGCAATGACACACCATAGCCAGGACATCTGAACTTTTCCCCTGCTGGCAGGATTCATCTGCACGTTGTTTAAGCTAATTGAGTTTGTGATAAATCTGTCAGTTTGCCTGCCTGCAGTCAGCGAAGCGAGGTACGAGTGTTAATGTCGCTGGAACCCGGCGGCTGAGGATTCCCTTAAATTCACAGTTAAATTGAATAACAGTTGTGTGGTGCAGGGATGTGTGTGTGTGTGTGTGTGTGTGTGTGTGTGTGTGTGTGTGTGTGTGTTGGCTGGAGAGGCTACAGTGACTCTGAAACCAAAGAGAGCCCAGCCCACTCCCACAGTGGAAAGAATGATGTGTTATTCTGTAAATGACACTATTGACCAAACTGATGCTTGCCTGAGGTGAGACACTGGGCATGTGTGTGTGTGTGTGTGCGTGTGCGTGTGCGTGTGCGTGTGTGTGTGTGTGTGAGAGAGAGAGACAGCAGTTGAATGCATGTGTGAATCACCTTGCGTGCAGCAGTTTTTAATTCTTCAGATGTGTGTTTCTGTGTGTGTGTGTGTGTGTGTGTGTGTGTGGGTTCATGAATTAGTGCTGGACACAATCAGTACAGCCTCCTGTGGAGTGTTTGGTCTGTAAATCCTCCATCGTCTCTTGTGGTTCCAGTATATGTGTGTGTGTGTGTGTGCAGTGAGGGGGCCGGACCCCTTGCTGTACTCTCTCGGGGAGCTTTCTAATCAATTCGACCACAGAGGAAGTTGTTTACAGTGTGTAGGTGTGCGTCCATGTGAGCAGTCGGTGGGTGCGTACCGTGAGATTGCAGGTACCGGCTGCGTACCATGTTTTGGTTTATGGCCGTGTAACAGTGTGTGAGAGTGCCTGAGCGAGTGTTGTGCGTGAGAGTCGATCTGCCTTCATGTGGTCACTGAATCCTGCCACAGTTAGCATAATTGTGTTTACAGTAAAGCTACTGCCTACTTCTGACTGGCGTTGGAACAAACACTTACTGGATCAGAATCCAAACAGACGCCAAGTGCTGGAGTGTGGGATTTAAGTAGTGTGCTCTTTCGGGGCATCGGGAAAACACAAAAGACCACTTCAACCTTAATCTGTTGTACGTTGTCAAATTGTAACTTCAACCCTGAGATGCAAACAATGTTCTTTCAACAGTATCAAGGCCCAGAAAGTGTCAGGACATGCAAAAGCTAATGCACAGTAACATGAAATTACATTTTTCTTTCTGCATTTAAAAGATTCAGTTTGGAAAAGGTGCTTAACTGAACAAGCAAAAACAAAAACACAGCTTTGGGAAGGTTCACGCAGAATGAATGGATCGACAGCACAGTGGCTGAGTTTGATGGCGCGTCGATGCAAAGACCCTGGCCGTGTCCTAGCTGGCCAGCCAAGCCTCTGTGAAAGACTTTGAGAAAACCACGTGGGAACCTCCTGAGCTGTGGGTTTGTGTCCGTGTTTCCTGCTTTATTTTGACCTCCTTCCTGTTCACTTCCTGCCGTTGTGCGTCATTAATTAGCCACACCTGTTCACTAGTGTTCACCTGCCTGTTTCCCTCGTCCCTTGTCTATATACACCGGTTCCTTTCCTTTGTTCTTTGTCGAATCATTAGGGCCCGAGCAGGGAAACCAGACTCTGGACATGATGCCGTAAACCAAACAGGAAGTGACTTATATGGCATTAACCACGGATTTTTGGCCTTTTTTGGCCGTTTCGGGGCCTCGTACTTTGTCGAACTCCTCCTTCATTTTTTATCGTATCGACTTCAAACCTGGGCTGTGTCATCCTAAGGCCTCAGCCATGAAAAGTTGGTACGCCCAGGGTATTAACGTCAACGGCGTGCCCGTGGCGTGGCGTGGAAGTTAGGTGTTTCGTGGTCAAACAGGAAGTGGTTTTTATATGCTCTGTACATTGTCCGAGACGCACCAAACTTGTCACATATGTTGACCCCCCCGCCCTGAAGAGGCCTGTATGATAATTTTCATCCTCGCTCATAGCGCCACCTACTGACAGCAGGAAGTGTAAGGCCGTCTACTCTGGCGTGCCACACGGAGACGGTTGAGCGCAGCAACTTGAAATCTGTCCTAGAAAATCCTAAACATGTTGATGATGCATGTCAGTGAAAATGGTGAGTTTTGACAAAAGGGGAGTGGCCTCAATGTGGCGGCGAAGTCTGATGTACCATCAGGAAACTTTCAACAGCTGTAAAATGGATGAAATTGATCAGATCTTTTCCATATTCACAAGGTTTGATCACAGTGCGGCCCTGAACAGCCGTAGGGGTCCATTTTGAATCAAAGTCATAGCGCCACCTAGTGACAACAGGAAGTGTAAGGCTGTATACTCTGGCGTGCCACACGGAGACGGATGAGCGCATCAATTTCAAATCTGGCCAGAAAAGCCTTAAGACATTGATGATGCATCACAGTGAAAATGGTGACTTTTGAAAAAAGGGGAGTGGCTTCTCTGTGGCGGCAAAGTCACGACACTGTAAACAGCTGTAACATGGCTAAAATTGATCAGATCTTTTCCATATTCACATGGTTTGATCACAGTCCCGCCCTGAACAGCCGTAGGGGTCCATTTTGAATCAAAGTCATAGCGCCACCTAGCGACAACAGGAAGTTGTTGTCCACATACGTCTGATCACATCTCTCAGTGGGATGATCAGAACAATCTCAATTTGTCCCACAGCAGCCTTCTGACCTTGATGATGCTTCACGGTGATGCCTGTGACTTTTCATCAAAGTCATCCTTCGCCATAAACAGGAAGTAGTTCTTAGCTCTGCCGTGCATTGTCCGACAGGCGCCAAACTTAACAGATGTCATGTCCCTCCCGCCCTGAAGCCGTCTACATGCTTATTGTCATCCTCGGTCACAGCGCCACCTAGTGACAGCATTAAATGTCGGACTTTGTCTGAGAGCCACCAAACTTAACACGTTTCATCAGACCCCCGCCCTGAAGCCGTATACATGCTAATTTTCATCCGCAGTCACAGCGCCACCTAGTAATCTGATGCATTAGCGCGAAAAAAAAACAGCAAATTGATGCTTGAAAACTCACGAAAATTTGCACACACGTACGTGTTCCGTCCAAACGGATGCCATTTGGGTTCGGAGCGTGAGGCGTGCGTCAGAAAAAAAAATAGCGCTACCTACAATTTTCAAAACAACAGCTCCCCCCTTTCCCTTTCACTTACACGCTCCAAATTCAGCATGCATATGTATCGTCTCCAGACTTAAAAAAACAGCCTCTTCGGGGCTTGGCCTGGACATCGCGTCCTTCGCCATAAACAGGAAGTAGTTTATTACTCTGCCGTGCATTGTCTGACAGACACCAAACTTTACGTACTTCATATCACCCCCGCCCTGAAGCCAACTGTACGCTCATTGTTGTCCGCGGTCATAGTGCCACCTACTGACAGGAGGAAATGTCAGACATTGTCCGAGATGCACCAAACTTCACACATGTGATGCCCGCCTCAGCCTGAGGCCGCTCATTGATGTCCGCGGTCACAGCGCCACCTAGTGACAAGGAGAGGAGTTGGGCGTATGGGCTCTCAGCGCCCGAGGTCGGCGCGCACGTGCCTCGACATGCACATGCCCGGACGTGCACATTCCCCGACGTGCACAGGTCTGCGAGGGCCCGTTCAATGCTGCTTGCAGCTTTAATTGTTTTTATTTTTCTCTTACTGTGTGTATTGTATTGCATTTACCTTAACCCTGTGGTAATTGTGTTACCCCTGCCCGACAGAGAAGGCCCAAGGCTGATATGCACACGCCTAAAAACTTGGATGGAGATGATTATTGTATAATATCTTTTGTCCTTGTTATGTTCTTTTTCTCTCTTCATGGAATGTTCTTTCTGGAGGTCATGTACGTTTGTTTTGTTGGATATGTCAAGAGATGGGCATGAACCAGAGAGGGGGAGACAGTGAGGCTAGCCAAGGCACAGACTGATTGCGGCACCAGCTGCAATCTCAGTGAGAAGTGAGATGTGGGGGGGCTAAAGATTCACTACGAATGGAGTAGGAAGGGCTGAGGGAGGAAGGTGGTGACTTAGTTTGGGGTATAAAACTTTATGTTCAGGGTGTAGTCGGGGAATCATTTTCATATTTCTGCAGAAATATCTTATGTTCACATTATATCAATTCTTGTAATAAAACTTGTTAAATTGAGAATAAGTGACTCCGGTCTTTTTCCTTCAATCGGGAATCCACCACAACCCCAAGGCCAAATTCCTTGTATGTCTAAGCCTATGTTGCAATAAACGTGATTCTGATGTGGACTTGATGTATCGGATTATCTACAGCAGGGGTTCTCAACGTCAAGGCCCACCTATTTATTTTTGTAATGGACCTGGCCCATTAAAAATTAAATCCCAAATTATTTTGGCTAGTCTATTCTAAGAGTATTTATGAACTACAGAAGCCCTCAAATTAAATAAATACAATAATAAACATAGGTTCTTGAAAATTGTATGGGTGTGCCAAAAGCCAACATAAAACCATAAAAGCAGGACATTCTCAGTCGAAGAGGATTTATCATATAAAAGGGTGTCATGGTAGTGACACCTTTAGTCCCAAGAGCCCCCATATACGGGGGAAACTCTGCCCCAGTATAAGTAAATGCGTCATAGGGCATTTAAACACATGACAATATAATAATGTGACACACTGATTGGTCCAGAAGAAGCTTGACTAGTAAATTAGTGTAACCATTTTTACTTAAACAAAATACAAGTCAAACAGCAAGCAACTAACTGACCGTGCAGCAAAATGCATTCTCAGTCTGAGCACTGTACATACCCGGAATAACTCACTGAATAAACCGTCGAAGAACAACAAAAGCAAACTTTCCTTTGTACATTTACAACTACAAACTCTGTTTTGCTGTTTTTGTAATCAATAGTTTTGTCTGGTCACATAAAACCACTAGCAATGGCTACTCCAATGTCTCTGGGTCATATTGAGTCGATTCCAGCCATTTTCTGTTCATTTGCATGTCACTGGGAAGGAAATGCAGTAGGTCTACTTCCCAGCCTTCAATGCAAACACACGGTCTACGTCTCCATCTATTGCTTGAATTGTAGTATTCATACAGATTTACCCAAGTGGACTATTTTCTAGGGATCTTGACCTTAATTAGAGGGGTAAACCGTCCATAGCGACCAATGGGTTCCAGAGATATTGATCCGCATCATGACAGCATCTGATCATGTTAGCTTAGATCATTACGCAGCAGAGTGCACGTTACACATGGAGTCTTTTGTTCGTCTGGTCATTCGACCAAGTTTTCATTCAACAACAACCATGTCAGGACAAAGAGGAGGATGAAAACGTTGTTATACTGTTCCAGAAATACTGGAAATACTATCAACTAAAAGTGGCACAGCCCAAATTCCCACTGATTCCGAGTCAGATGACGAGGAGTTGATGTGGCCTGAGCCTGACCTTGATGAGGGAGCGGATTACTTCATCCATGATCGACCGATGGAAGAGTATGTTATCTTTATATTGTTATTCAATTCAATTCAGTTCAATTTTATTTCTATAGCGCTATATCATAACAGTTATCTCATAGCACTTGTTAATATAGAGCAGGTCTAAACCAACTCTGTATGTATAGACCCAACATTTCCACCATGAGCAGCACTAGGAGACAGTGGCAAGGAAACACTGCCTTTATCAGGCAGAAACCTCAGGCAGAACCAGAACCAGAACCAGAACTAGAACCAGGCTCTGGGTGGGCGTCATCTGCCTTGACCGGTTGGATAGAGAGAGAAAAAAGAGAGGGGGGGTAGAGTGAGAGCAGGATGGAAGACAACACACAGCAGCTCAGTACAGTTCCACATACAGATGTAAAGCAATGGCAGCTACAATGTTACTGAAGCTAAAATAAACAACCAACAGTATCAGCAGCACAACAACAGCTACGCTAATAATAACTGTAGCAGCAGCACTCTGCAGAACCAGGTCCCGAAGATCCAGACTCCACAACGAGCGAGAGAGAGAGAGAGTTCAGTCCATCATGGGAAGTCTCCCAGCAGTCTAGGCCTATAGCAGCATAACTAAGGGGGGCTCAAGGCTCACCTGAGTCAGTCCTGCTATAAGCTTTATCAAAGAGAAAAGTCTTAAGTCTACTCTTAACAGCAGCCAAACATTTTTGCTTAGAGCCATTTTTCAACTAGTTTGTTGCTGCCACCATGACCTGGACCCAGATAAGCAGCAGAAAATGCGTGGATGGTGTATCTGGTAAGGGAGATGCATGCCAGGACAAGGTCAACTTTTCATTATCACACATCTAACAGAGGGTTAAATCTTCTGCTCACTGCATGTTGTTCTCTCTCAAGTTTCCATGAAAATGTAGAGTACATTTTAAATAAATTTCTAAAATACATTAATATAATTAATGTGTGTTTCCATCCACTACTGTTGTGTGATTATAGGCTCATTGGTTGATCTAAATGGCTTAAAGCATGTGACAAAGAGAGGCAAGTCAGATGAACGTGCCAATTAATGATTTTATTAGAAATTAACAAGGCTGAGGTGTGGAAAGTGAGAGCATCAGTAGTGAGTGCAATGTATGGCTGAGTGAGAATGTATGTTGGTGCGAGTGTTGCAGGCAGCAAAATGGGAAACCTAATCAACACAGGTGTCACCTAATCACCCCTACGACCCTGTGACTGCGAGCTCCTGCAGGAAGAGACCAGTCTACTGCAGGCAGGAAGGGGAGGGGTCACAACAATTAAAAGTTTTTGGAGGTAGTTCTCCGCCGTTGCTGCCATTGAAGCATCGCAGATAAAGGACACAACTTGATGACGTCAAAAGAGCTCTAGTCAAAGAAACGATGGAAAACTATGTGGAAAACATGATGGAAATATGAGCTTTCTGGTAGTTTCATGTGTTCATGTGAGGAAGGTTAAAGCCTCATCATCGCTCCACACACAGCTGATGTTTCACCTATTCACTTTAACTCACAGGCTTCATGTACAGCAGCATTTATTCACACAGCAGCTTTTACACCTCAAACAGGAAACTTGTTTCATAAAAACAGGTGGCTGCAACAACGTAAACACAACGACTGCACGCTGGTAGTCTCAAATTCAGTAATGAGACATGGAATATTTACGTCTCAGAGTTGGTGTGGACTGAGACATTTCTAAAAGTTAAAGACAACTACAAACTCTAATGAAATGCTTCAGAAATCTTTGCTGAATCATGTTTTGGTGTCTCCACCCTGACAGAGCGGTCTGAGGGGAGGTCATCGCCCTCAGCCCTCTGTGGACCAGTGAAACCAGTGCTCAGGTCTGCTCTGATTGGTCTCACTGGTTCACAACTCAGACTGTAATTAGCTTCAGAGGGAATTAGTGGAAACTGTGTCTAATGTGAAGCTGCATCAGGAACAAACATGTTGACAGGCTGAAATGACCTTTGACCTGAGGGACACCAGCAGCCTCTACAGGATTTGCATGAACTTTAACTGAGAATAAACTCAGTGAAATGTTTTAAGTCTTGAGCTTCACTTCAAATGTTTTATTAGCAGTTTAAGAACTTGACTGTAAGTAAAGGGCCTTTTGAAATAAATATATTTATATTATACTCAACTGAATCTGGTGGTGAAGCCGTTATACGTGTCTGCCGCATGTCGTCACGCTGCTCGTGTTCACCAGCTCACTGGTATTTGATGTGATGTACATCCGTTATGGTGGTGGCAGCATGCTGCAGGCGCTGAAGAGCACGCTGGCCAGAGTTGCTGGTGGTTCTGCCCCTCATCAACCTGCACCCGCAACTTCACCCACAAACCAGAAATCTAAAAACCACGTTCAGAAAAAACAAAAGCTGTGCAGCTTTTTATAAAAAACCTTTTTACACAGATTTAATAAAAAAAAAAAACAGAACTTTACAATAATGAATACAAATTCACATCTTTACGTTTTATATCGTTTTATTGATCCGCATTAACAGCAGTCTTTATTTGTAACGTGGCAGCAGAAACAGAAAGAGGTCTCACTCTGTCCAAACAACCGTACTGAAAACCAAAGCAGAATCAACATGAACTGTCTCATAAATATCATAAATATCTCGGAGTATAAAAATAAATAACATCCAACGAGCGTTAAACTTCAACTTAAAGCTACACATCAAACACACAAAGGAAGAGGTTTGGAACATCCTGCGTTTCAATGCAAGTATGGAAGTTCATTAACGACAAAACTGAAAAACAAATGTAAACTCCCATCGGAGTCTAAATTTGACAGCGAGTGAGGACTGAATGATTGTTTTCATTATCGATTAATACAAGTTATCTTCAAATGTCTCGTTTAATCCGACCAACAGTCCATTAATTACTTAAATGATCAATTATCAATTTTCTGTCATTAATTAACTTCCATAGATACTTAATCTATTTCATGTCTCAGAACAAGTTTATATGCAGTTTTTCTACGAAAATGCTTCAATGAAAAACTGGAAACTCACTCTTTGGGTGGACGGTTACCCATCATGCTCTCTGCTGTACGATTATGAAAGACACAGAACACCACGGTTCCAACCTGCAACTAAATGTTGAGTACTATTGATGATAATAATGAGTTCATAGTTTAGTTTAGTTACTAACGTGAACTTTATTGACACCACACCGTGAAGCAGCAGCTGCTCCGATTCGTCCACAAGCATGACAGGCTGTGACATCAACAGGAAACAGCTGTGAGTGACCAGGTACGGAGGAGGTGGAGCTAGACGCAGCGGCGAATCAGGTTATTCCTCTCGGGCTCCAGGAACTCGTCCAGCAGAGTGGCTGTGATGCTCCTGAGCTCCTCCTCCAGACCGGACGCCTCGCTGCAGCACACAGAGCCACAGGTAACCACAGGTAACCACAGTGCATGATGGGAAACACCCGGCTCTCCCTTCAGCTAACGGCTGATTAGTTCCGATGTTGATCGGGACGTTTTAAACCTCATTTTTATAACGGTGACGGTGTTTTACTCTAAATATCTTTGTGTCGCTCTGAATGAACCTACATGCTGAGGTTTGTCTTTACAGAGGAAACTGGATCTGCAGTGAAGACAGAAAGTAACTTCACATCAGATCCAGTATTTGAAATAACAATGTAATCAAATCAGTACTCGTGAGTACTCGTGAGTGTGAGAAATCAGGGTAGTGTGGACAGCAGAGTAGGAACCAGAATAATCTGCAGAGAACACGTGTGGTCGTACTGCGAATAAACCCGACAGCAGTATTTAGTACACGGTGAGTTGCAGTCAGCTGACCTGTTCCCCGGCGTGGCACAGTACTCGGTGTAGTATTTGATTTTAGGTTCGGTGCCGCTGGTTCTCAGCGTGGCCACGACGCCGTTCTGTAGGCTGAAGGTGATCATGTGACCGCTCCTCATCACAGGAAGTACCTCCACAGGAAACACAGAGTGCTGCACTTAGAAACTACTTTATACTTCACAGGTTTAGTTTGTAAAATCTGAAAGGTAAAAAGTGATCCGTTTGTGATGATATACAATAAGTAATACTTTGAATACTTCAGACCCTGTTATTATTGTTTTTATCTAAAATTTCTGTTATTTTATTCCACTTTATTAGTGTATTCTTTTTATTTGCCTCCTGAAATGTTTTGTTCCTGGTTCAAATAGAAAAGTGCTGTTTAAATAAAGTTATTATTTTATCCTAAACAGCTTCCCTGACTGAACAAACTCTTACAGATCTGAGGTCGGGCTGGCTGCTGTCGTATCCCGTGGTGACGTCTCTGATGTGGACGATCCGGACGCCGCCGCACGTCTTTGGGTACGAACCCCGGCCGTCAAAGTTTCTGATCCGACTGAAGATCTTCTGGATGGTGGGGGGGTCGTTACAGACCACATAGGAGGTTTTAGACATGTGATAACCGTACCTGGAGACAGGAAGTCACAGAAACAATTGTCAAAATAAGAGATAAGCAGAAATGCACTTCAGCACTTTCACACATCAAAGCATCAAAAAAGATGTAATTCTGAAGGTAGAAAAATCGAAATCCTGTAAAACCTCCTCAAGGACCTTCTACAGACTGAATTCACAGACTGAAGAGTCTGCGTTTGCTGCCCTCTAGTGGCTATGATGAAGTACAGCTTGAACTGTGGTAAATTAATTTGGATGAAAGTCAAACTTCCAGAAGAATCTGTTTTTGGTGGTTTGAACATATTTCCAGCTACAGTTGGTTCACATTACTTTGGTCTCATGTCATCAGTTTCATTATTTTATGTGTGATTTTATTTAAATATACTTCAAACTCTTCATGTGCGCTAAACAGAATACGTTTGATACTTTAAGTACGTTTTGCTGATAATACTTTTATTTAGTAAAGTTTTGAATGCAGTATTTTACAGTGTGCCATTAGTACTTTTAAAGGTATACTTGTTCCTCTCTTGTGCTTCCACAGTGAACAGAATGTCAGATGAAACGTACGTCTGGTAGATGTTGAGGAGCTGCTGGTTCAGACTCAGGTTCTTGTTGTGGAGGTAAGAAGCCATTTCAGCCACGACGGCTGCAGAGCTGACGCCGTCTTTCTCAGGGACCAAACTGCCACACAGGAAACCTGCAGACGGCAAACAGAAACACCTTTCTGTTGTTGTAGGTTTCTGCTGTTTACCTTCCAAATATCTAAAATATTTTATATCTCGTGTGCATTAATCTCATTGTTTTACAGTGTCATGTCGTATCAGTGAAGCACTTTGCACTAACCGTCTGAAAGGAGGTGAACAAGGTCTGACTGATAATAAGGTGACAAAGTGTCTTTTAGGATCATTCATCAGCATTTACACTTTTCTACAAAATCTCAGATTATTATGATACAATTTATGCTGGAAACATGTCAGTACATTTATAACTCAACATTGCACTGTTTGCTTTTCTCTTCTGCAATATAATAACCTCATAATTATTCAGTCATCACTCGTCTCGGATTCTAATTGTAATGAAAAGATCAAAACCACGTCCTTTATGATCTCGGAGGCCTCGCTGTGTTTGTTGCTGTTTAACATGAGGAAAAGAAAGAACACGGCCAACTGTGAAATCTGTTTCTCTTCTGAAGTAACCAGAAAAACGTTACTTAATTCTATGCAGACCAAGTCTTCTTAGTTCTAACGATAAAAGACGACACCTGACCGTCAGCGTGGTGCGTCGGGGTTTTAACCTTCAAGTCTGCACTGAGGGTTTATATCACAGAAACCCTGAGAGCCAATCAGCTCGGCTGTGATTGGACATGATGACTGAGGAGTTTCTCTTTAAATAAAATACAGAAAATAAACTTGGTTACCGATCGACTCCTCGAAGGCAAATAGGACTGTGTTTCCTGTTTTGGAGAGCTCGTGTATCCTGTTCCCGATCCACTTAAACCCAGGAAGAGTTTCCTGTTGACGACAGACAGGAGAGCATCATTATCATTATCATCATCATCATCAGTGACGACACAGATGTAATAAGATCTCTAACGGTGACTAAACTGACTCGTCACAAGTGACGTCACATTTCTTTATTCTTGGATCTGATGTTTCCCGATTTAAACCCTCGGACCTCGAAGTGGAATCCCTCAATGCGAGCGAAGGCCTGCAGGATCTTGGACGACACTGTGGTGGCCAACATATAAAGCTTCTGACAGTCTGCAGGATCTGGATGAGCCTCCTTCCAATTAAAGAACATCCACCAACCCAGCAGAGCCGCCAGCTCGTTACCTGTGAACACCTTCCAACCGCACCTGTAAGACACAGACAGGTAAACTACGCCATTGTAGTCTACATTTTAGCTTTAACTCTGGCAGTCTCTGCACTGAAGTGTCTTTGAGCAAACGTCACACTTACCCGTCAGACTTCTCTGCTACAGCCAAACGATCGGCGTCAGGATCCGTCGCCAGAACAATCCGAGCGTTTTCCTTCTCGGCCAGAAGAAGAGAAAGTTCCTGGAGAACACACGGACAAAACAACTGATTATTAAACAAAAGTAATAAAACACTGTATTTAATGCTTGAAGAACTGGGATCTGTGTCCTACCAGGACTGACTCTCCCTCCTCGGGGTTGGGGCAGCGGACGGAGGAGAAGTTGGGGTCGGGGTCTTTCTGCTCGGGGACGGGGATCGGTGGAGCAAAGCCGAAGGTGTGGAAGGCCTGCTGGACGAAGGCGTGTCCGACTCCGTGGAAGGACGAGTGGACAAACTTCAACGGACAACGTCTGTTCAGATCCCTGAGAGACGGAGCAGAGGGAGGCGAACTCATCACACTCAACTTACAATACGTGCATTCAAACTCAAACACACGAGCTACATGTCATCAAATAAGTGCAACCCTCCAACTAAACAGAGCTACATCACAGGTGCTGGAAGTGCTTTGGTTGTTGAAGTGTAGACTCTGCTATGCTGACTGCAGTGGGGATCTCCCTCCACCAATCAGAGGATCACGTCTGCCCTGTACACCCTGTATCCTGTGGAGATGCAGGTGTCCGGGGACTAGCTGCAAAGGTAGAGGGTCTACCTCCAGAGGTCCAGGGACTAGCTCAAGAAGTTTGGGGGCTGGCTTCTGAGATCTGTGGACAAACTCCAGAGGTAGCAGGACTAGCTGTAGAGGTCCGAGGGCCAACTATAGAGGTCTGGGTGCTGGCTGTAGCAGTCTGACATCTGGGTATTAGCTGCAGAGGTACAAGGACTAGCATCAGAGTTTTGGGTACTAATTGTAGAGGTTCAGGGACTAGCTGCAGAGGTCTGAGGTGTGGGGACTCGCTTTGTCCTCTTACCTATGGAAGCAGAGGGAGGTGAGCTCGTCCATGTAGCAGCTGTTGATCTGGGTCAGGGGGTCGGTGCTCAGGGAGCAGCTCTCCACCAGCCCCTCCTCCCAGCAGGAGGGGCTCCAGGGCTCCAGCTGTTCCTCGATACTCTGCAGGATCTTCTTGTCGTGAGGTGAAGAGATCTGAGCGCCGTTACACCAGTACACCTGCAGAGGGCGATGCAGGTACAGACCTGAGGCCAAGGCTGATTCTGATAGCAATATGTTTTGTGGCGCACCCTTTGACCTTTATGACCTCCAAAAATCATTTCCGTTTATAGAAAAACATCCCTGACATTTCTTGCCGGGTTCATCAGCCCGACCGCCTCACCTTGTATCCGTTGTCTTCTTTAGGATTGTGCGAGGCGGTGATCATCACGCCGGCCGCCGCACCCAGCTTCTTCACAGCATACGGCTGGAGACAAATACACAGGTTTACTAAAAACTACACCCTGCTGATGCTGATCGTGCTCCATCAGCTAACAGGGCCGCTGACTGCAGCAGGAAGTGATGCGTGAGCGTTTCCTCACCACATACGGCGTTGGCACGAACGTGGAGAAAAGTTGAACAGGAATGTCTCTGCTGAGCATCACAGCAGCCGTCAACTTCGCCAGACTGAAACACACCAATAATAAAAGGTTTTATATTTGTGAGGTTTAATTAAAGGGCCAGATCACCCAAAGTGTAGGAAAACCACATCCCCCTCACATCTGTACAGTCACATGGTTTCACATGAATGTTTGTGCTGAAACCTTCACCTCACAAACCAAAACCATCTGACTGGAGCCACAGAGACAGAACCAGGACCTGCAGGCAGACTCTGTTGAGCCCCTGCTACATTAAAATCAGATTAAGTGATTGAGACACTGTGTGGAGCTGCTGTGAGTACAGTTACCATGTTTAATACTTAGTGAGAGTATTATCATGTAGTTTGTAGTTACCGCTGACTGCTGCAGCCGCTCTCCTCCTGTCCTCTGGTGTCAAAACCAACAACCACCCCTCTACTGCTGAAGTCTGCAAAATACCTGGACAGGTACGAACATAAACCCTAAAGACAGACACAACAAATGAAAGGATTAAAAAGGGGGTTTCGTGCAGCGGCAGTGAACCCTGGAATGTGCCAAACATAAACAACATAAGCAAAAGCATGAAGTTATGAGAATAAACGCTAAAGTAAAGAGGTCATTTCTAAAACAATGTAAGAGCACGAGGCATAAAGGTTCGTTCTTGTGCTTTGGCTTTTCTCGTGGGAACTGCGTATCCCTCCGCCGCCGACGCAGGCGAGTGTGTGTTGAGGCTGCAGGCAGGAAACCGTGTGGCTCAGTGGTTCACCGTTGACCCTGCAGCTTTGGTTCTGTGGAGGCTTCATGTCAAACCCACAGACACTGAGGTCGTGGATCCTTGATCAGGGAATCTTTAAAGGTAGAGACACAGGAAGGGGCTCAGCAGCTGAGTCAGGCCAGGCAGAGGAGCTCCGTGATCGTAAGGTCAGCGGCAGACTTCACAGGAAGGCGGCTGATGCAAATGACACAGAGCAAAGGGACAGTAGCCCCTCCTGGGGGACACGGGCTGGTACTGCACAGGGATCACACCCTCGGCTCTCCGTTACTCAGCTCCTCACAATGAGCTAAAGGAGGAGTCTGACAGCTGATGTATCAGCCATAAAGCCACGCTGTGATTTTAGGAACACAGCTGACGAATGAGATTTGACGCAGTCAGCTGGAAAGCTCGACTGTTTTGCTGTTTTGGGAACAACTTTGACCAAAGCTTCTTTCCACTGGTTCAGTGGGTACATGTATTAAACCCGTCTCATTACACAGCAGCCAGTTCTTCATAAAAACTCTCCAAGAAGGACTGCAGTCAGGACCGGCTGCCGGCCCACGTTAACTGTGAGTCCAGCTTTGACCTGGTCGATGCAGGAGAGGAAGCTTCTCCACAGGTGGAACAGGATGTCCAAAGTGTCCCGCTGCCCCTCATCCTCCATCCCAGAGCTGCTGTTTGGAGTCCTCCACCTCCTTCTTGTAGTTTCTCTGTGAGATCAATAAAACACCAAACGGACTCCTCATCAAGGCGTCGCATTAAAAAGAAAGTAATCAGTGACGACAACTAGACCTGGTCGATAGTAAAAACACTCATGATTACATTTGCTCAACAAACAGAAGGAAATAAAAGGATCAAATCAACACGAGATTCATTCTGTGTTTGGCCATAAAGACGTCACAGCAATAAACAGAAGACAGGAAATGATGAGAGACCGATAGGACAAAGGTCTCCGGCCGGATTCCAACCGCTCCGATACTGACCTTCAGGGCCATGATGGATGAAAGAAGACCTGCATTATGAAGACGCTTGGACCAGAATCAACGTGTCATATTCATGACTATTACTGATGTTTGGCTTCGTTCCTATGATCATAATCGTTATTCTCATTATCGACGAATCTGCTGATTCTTTTTCAGATTCACAGTCCGTCTTTAAAATGTCAAAGTATAAGACAGAATGTCCAGAGTGACGTCTTTAAATGTCCGGTTCTGTCCGTCCAAAAGTGAAGAGATGCAGAATCCTGCACTTTGAGAATATTATAAAAATAGCTGCCGATTCATTTCATTTGTTGATCAACCGATTGATTCATGGATGAACCGTTTCAGTTCGCCTGCAGAGCAGCGGCGGCTAGAAAAGCTGCAGTGATTCCAATCATCAAAGTCGTGGTTTCTACAAACTGAATATAAATATAATTCATCAGCAGGCCACCGGGGGACGCTCCTACTCTGTGTGAGTCACGTTGTGGCTGCAGACTGGACCACGTGGTGGTGAACTGGTCTGACCTGTGTGGACTGGATGACGGTGAGGTCATTAATCCGGTTGAATCCGGCTCCCATCGGCGCTCTGAGTCCCGCAGTGCCGAAGCTCATCCTGCTGCAGAGTCTCATCCTCAACTCATCCAGACGACCCGCCGCCACCAGAGACTCCAGCTGAGCCCGAGTGCACCGGTTCTACAGGAGGGCAAATCCATCAGAGCCTGGCAGAGAACAACTATTACAAACACACTGCAGGTTATTCACACGCCGCCCTGCGGCCCCACATGTGGATTCATCCGCCCCTGAAAATAGTTCCCAACAAAGTCTCTATTTCCTCCTGTTGGTTATGAAACTACAGCGAGCAGCTGATTGGACCAGGAAACTGTATCTCAGCAGGAACCAGTGAGCTGAGAGCCACAGACAGGAAGTGAGACAGGACACATCTGAAGACGTCACGTTAATACGTTCACTCATAAATACAATAAATCACAGCCTGTCTGTCTGTCTGTCAGACTCTGAGGTCACAGAGGTCACAGAGGCTGTTTCCTGTCCGACACCTGTGACTTTACAACCTGCTCCTGTGTATCGATTGTATCACACCTTCATTATCTGAGTCTTTACTTGCTTATTTTTCAGATTCGCCTCTGAACTTGTGAATATGTTGACATTTTCTTTGCGTGTGTCTTTTAAAGTTTGAATATTAAAGTTTAAACGCTGGTAAGAATTCTGCTGCCGAGATGTAGAACGGAGTCAGTGAAGCAGGTGGAGCTGACCTGGGAGGATAAAGGCATCTGATTGTAGATATACATCTCTATAGATATGTAGAGATATATGTCTACATATCTCAGATCTCAGATCAGTCAGCTCCTGCAGTCTGTACCCAGAAGCAGCTGTTTGATGACAAAGTGCCACTTTAGGAAGCATTTTATCAGACGATCAGACTTATCTATATAAGATATAATATCTTAAACCAGTTCTACGTGGATTTGCCAACAAGGTCAGAATTAGACTCGTTTTGAAACGCCGGGTTCTTCAGGAGGTTTGGCGTCATGTTTCCCTCCTGTCGCGCACCGACAGACGGACAGACACTCACCTTGTCCCAGGTCAACCACTGGTGCACCGCCTGCTCCAGCTGCGGGTCCAGCTGCGGGTCCCCGGTGCTCTGAGACCTGGAGTTAGCGTTCGGGTCCCCGTTCTGTCCGTTATCGTCGGCCATGCTGGCAGACAGGGTTCCGGCTAACAGTCAGCAGCACTGTCGGATAAAGGAGCTGGCAGCCGAAACCGTGTTAGCTTCCTGATGCTCCGAGAGTCACGTCAATTAAAAATCTATTTAAAAAAGCTTTATTGCCATGAAAGTTTCAAAGACAACGTTGCCAAAGCACCAACATCCATCTTTGTTTTGGCTGCTGGCGGCCATCTTTCCGACTCTGAGTGCGACCCTTTAACGTCACACAGCGAGGCTAACGCTAGCTGCTACATGCTAAAGACACACTACAGGCGCTGGAAGCCGACAGCTAGCCGCATGCTAACCGACAACAATGCTACATCAAGTCTCGTGCGCATGAATATGGAAGATAAAGAACACGAACACTACGTTTGACGTTGACTTTGGCCTGTAAAGTGTTTTTCAGCTATAATATGACGACTAATAAGAGTCGTGCAAAAATTAA
Source organism: Gadopsis marmoratus (assembly GCA_036023855.1). Taxonomy (NCBI): domain Eukaryota; kingdom Metazoa; phylum Chordata; class Actinopteri; order Centrarchiformes; family Percichthyidae; genus Gadopsis; species Gadopsis marmoratus. The sequence continues at coordinate 24,699 of JAVQJF010057461.1, forward strand.
AGTGCTTAAAATTCAAGAACAGAATTACCGACTTCCGGTCAGGTTTTGTGCGATTAACTCTTTGGGCTTGTTTCTGTTGGTCACTGTCCGCCGGCAGCTACTCAAACCTGCATTAAATGACATTGTTGTCCACATTGTATGACAACATGTGACATATTATCAGCCTTCAGCGTTTGTGTCACCTGATGAAGCAAAGTTCTTATAAATGCAGCAATGTACCTTTAAAGCGCTGAGTTTTCTGGTGTGACTCGATTCTTTAAACCAGATCAGACTGTAGAACCAGGTTGGAAACAGAAAAGTAAAGACGAGGCGGATTGTTGGTGTTCTAACATCGAAGGGATGTCAGACTCAAATTATGTTCACAATTCTGCTCTTTAGAGTTGAGTAGATTTATTCAAACTGCAAAGCATATGCGATACAAAATGACTGGATGGAGGGCGCTCTACTCAGTAGTTAATCTGTCTCTCACTTTGTAGAATGGCCCCGTCTCCTGATCCAAACAGAGTTTTCTACTATTCTAATCTGGGCGTGTCTTCCTCTGCTGGTCAGCTGGGCCCAGGTCCTATTGGCCCCTTGTTGGCGTGCAGGCGTGTCCACGCCTCTTGGCGCTTCTCCTCGTCCAATGGTTTCTTCGGTCGCCACTGAAGGAGGAGCGTGCCTCTAAAATGTGACTTCCTGAAAACAACTCCAGTGCGTAGTATTTGTATCCGGAGTGCATATTTTCTAGGTGACCTAAGTGTTTTTGTTGGCTACAACACATCCCCGTCCCGCTCCAACGTTTCCATATATGGCTCTATGTCTCCTTTAAGCGTCTGGTTTCACTCTTTTTTTATGGCTGTACGTTGATGCCTAGTGTTTTTGGCCTTCTGGCCCAGCACCCCACACTCCTCAATGATCAAACTATTACACTCAACTAAAACATATATGGTCCTGATTAATCTTTGGCTCATAATAACATTCATCACAGCATATTCGTGTTCTACACATACAATGAGGTCTACATTTATTACTTCACATATTAAGGATTACACTCGTTACTACACATATTGAGGATTACATTTATTATTTTACCACAATTCTCCCACCTGATGTCATTAGGAGATTGTTTAATGGAAATGTAATGACATTTATTTTCAAGGTGAACAGTAAATTGGATTGAAGGGTTTGTGGCTCTCCGCTCTGCACGCGCAGATCTATAATCTATAAAGTCAGTTTCTACGCTGACGATCCTCCGCCGTCCTGATCAGTTTCGGTCAGCTGACAGTCGAACTGGTCTCTGAAGGCGTCCAGCAGGTGAGGGATGGTTTCCTCCACACCGACGTCTCTCTGCAGCTCAGCGCTCAGTGACGTCACGCCTTTACCTTCGATACCACACGGTACGATGTGTCTGAACCACGACATGTCGGTGTTGCAGTTCAGAGCCAAGCCGTGAGACGTGACGTGTCGTCCACAGTGGATTCCTACACAAACACAACATGTTCAGGTAGTTTAACTTTACAAAACTCATCGGGCCTCATGCGAGAACAACTCCTACAAACTCAAATGGAACTAGCGAGTGATTTGGGAGAATTATTTCAGTTTAAAGTCACAATGTCATGAATCATTTCCTGACTGATCAATGAACCAGTTGGACATTCTGGTCGTCTGTCTGCAGTTTGAACGGTTCTGTGGTCTGATTTCCAACATGGCAGCTGTCAAAACATCAGCTGGTTTTAATATTCCTGCCAAAGTATTTGATATTACAAAGTGTGAGCTGTGTTCTGCAGCTTCCTGTTGAACGCTGTGAACCAACATGTTGGAGTCCAGCTCTCACAAGCGCCTCCTCGTGAACAGTACGTTTGTGACTTAAGGTTTATTTGGTGCTGTCGTACCGATGGCACAGATCTTGTTGTCTCCGACCCAAACTCCAGTGTGAGAAGACGTCGATGCTTTGATACCAAACCTGCTGCAGACGGAGATGATGGTCTTCTCCAGCTCACAGACGTACCAACGGACACTCTGAGAGACCAGATCAGACATTAGCGCACGTCCAGTCACATTCAACTACATTCACTCTGAATAAACCAGGTCACACCTTCTTGAAACTGGTCAGGTTGAGGACCGGGTAGCAGACTAGCTGTCCCGGCCCGTGGAAGGTAATGAGGCCTCCTCGGTTGGTGCGGTGGACGTCCACCTCCAGCAGGCGGAGGCGGTCCAGCAGGGGGGCGGGGTAAGGTTTATGGCGGATCCCAGTGGTGTAGACCGGCAAATGCTGACACAGCAACAGAGCATGAGCCGGACCGGACCGGTGCCGGTTCACATAGACCTGCTGCAGCTGCAGAGCCTCCTGGTAGGAGACCAGGCCCAGGCGGACCACCTCCACCACCGGCCGGCTGCTCTGCATCCAGGACTGGGACCAGACCAGGACCCTGACATGAAGGGAGCAGTTAGATGAGGTTTGGACTGCTCAATACATACTGACACAATATACCAAGTATTACTTTGATTTGATCAGCTGTAAGGAAGTTTTACTCTTTAGAAACGTCCTTATAAGCCATTAAAAATACTTTATATTACAATTCATTAATGTGTCCGTGAATTACCTCCGTTAAAGGTGAATTATCAGTGAGTCTGTTGTCTAACTTCTCTGTGCGCCGCCATTGTTGTTACTCACTTCTTCCTCGACTGTTGATTTGGTCTACTTCCGATTTTTGCAGCACTCTGCTGCCACCTGCCGACCGGAAGCTAAAACCTTTCACAATAAAAGGGAAATGAGTTCATTTTATTCCAAATAAATGTATAGATTAATTAGCGTCCACATTTAATGTAACTTAATCCGATCTGTTTTATATGTTTCTACAAACTGGTTTGCAGACACCAAATGGAAACTCACATCTGGACTCCAGAATACTGGCTGAGAATAATTTATACTGTTTAACTGCATGTACAACTACTGTGCTCTGTGATGCCTGTTTTACAGTAAATATGGTTAATAACTGTCAATATATATGAAGAAAATGACTATTTATTACACATGTTCCTCGGAAATATTTTCTTATCACCACATGAAGTAACTGAAAATGTCCCGATGTGCTTTTATTTAAATGTCAGCTGTGATGATGGCGGAACCAGACTGTGCTGTGGGAGGTGACAGCTGCTGGTGTGTGTGTGGTTTGTTGCAAAGTCCCAATTCATTGATGACGTTCAGTCTAAAAGCGACCGTTCGTCGTTAAATAGGAAACCGGAAAACACCCGAAGTTCCCACTTGTAGTGAACGACGCACGGTGACGTGAGAATGTGGGCGGGGCGTTTCGGCGGCGGCAGGGCGGGGTTTGTTTTGAGAGCGGACCGGAGAGAGAAGACGCATCAGGGAAGATGGCGACCGCAGGGTCCGCCGAACGGCCTGGCAGACCGGCCAGCACCTCCGCCGGCAGGTACCGGTCCGGGTCCGGGTCCGGGTCCGAGTCCGGGTCCGGGTCCATCCCGCCGGAGAACGAGGCGAAGAAGTGCTCAGCGTGCGCGGAGGGGCAGCCCGCCGGGAGCCCGGCCTGTCCGCTCCGCCCGGCCCAGAGACACTCCGGCAGCGAAGAGCGGCTCCGCAGGAGGAGTGACCCCGAGAGGAGCAGCACAAGGCCGGGCAGGAGGGACAGCGACAGCCGGAGAGGTCCGTGTGTTTACCGGGGAAACTACAGCTCACAGCGCCGCCGCTGGCTGTTTGTTAGCAAAGCAACAGTCAGTCAGCAGAGTTTAACTGTATTCTGACTTTAATGTTAAAGGCTGAAGAGTTCGAAGTCCTGACAGGTGGATCCAACAGAAAACAGGCCGTTTAAATGTCTTTTATTCTTGTGGAGTTTTGCAGAAAGCGACCTCAGAGTTCAGCGACAGGTTTCATTCATAGAAAAGCGGATCCAGAGAGAATCAAAGTGTTTCTCCGCTGCTGGAGGACTTTGTCCAGATGTGTCCAGATGTGTCCAGATGTGTCCAGCTGCAGGAGGATCCGCTCTCATATTCATCTGTTCTGTGATCATTCAGTCGTTACATTTTCTGAATGTTCCTGACGTGAACAACATGTTTTGTTGTGTGATTTGACCTGAGCTTTCTCTCTTTACTGATGAATCTGTAATAATATCGGATTTGTACTGAAAATCACAGCTGCCTTATGAAATGATATAAGATAAACTTTTTATTGATCCCACAGGGGGAAAATTCACTGTTACGGCAGCTCAAAAATCAGAAGAAATTAAATAAAAGCAATTCAAAATTTAAAACATTATATACACAATACAATAAATATAAAAGCCATAAAAACAAGATGGTGCATGAAAGTCAACTGTCCTATTGTGATGTGGTAACAGTGACCCAGCAGATTATAGTGCAGCGTTATACAGTCTGATTGCGGGGGGGTTTTATCCGCAGCATCCACTCCTAACTTCTATATTTAAAAATGTATCTTATATGTTTAATTTAAAACACTTAAAAAATGGCTGTTGTCGAAGTAACTCTGTTGTTTTGTCTCTTCAGAGATCTTTGTGCCTCCCGCTCTCATCCCAAAATGTTCAGATGTTCCATCAGGACCGAGCGGGAAACACAAGGTGAGTCTGATTCAACGCTGTCAGTGAAGGCAGCACGTGGAGCCTGCTGCTCTCAGACTGACGCTGCTTTGTGTTTCAGCTGTTGTTGTCTGAGGACAGAGAGGAGGCGAAGAGGAGAAACACTCTGATCTGTAAAGACGACGCCGTCCGACACGTTGAGGAGCCTGTGAGTCTGAAAGTTGTCAAAAATATCGGCTGTGAATGTTCCAGCCTTCAGTCTAAAACGGTTGTTTTCCTCAGGGAGTTCTGTCTGACTCGGAGAACGAGGAGCCGATCAGCAGGAAGATCAGGAACATCTCGGCCTTCATCAGGAAAACCAAAACCTCTGCGGCCTTCACTGGGTGAGCAGGACGAGTCAGGAACATTTTCATCAGTCAGACGCCGAAGCTCTGCCGTGTGACCTCTGACCTCTGAGTTTTACTTCCTTCAGTGGTTCCCAGAGGAGTCAGAGCTGCACTGACTCGGTGGAGGACAGAGGAGGGAAGCTGAAGGTCGTCACCCAGCCGGCCCTGATGGACAGAGTACGTCAGACAACCAGTGGTGCTCGAGAAGAACTCGGCTGAACCGCACTGCTCCAGTTTCCCTCTTCTTCCTGTAGGCAGAGGTTATTAAGTGTCATGGAGTGTAGACAGTGGCCTGTAGCTTCCTCTGGACAGACGGGAGGTATTTTTACACAAACCTTTAGGTATATAACAAACCCAGTCACAGTGACCCAGAAGGTGCTTTCTACTTAACTTCTATCTCCAGAAAACGTAGTGTAACTCAAGGGGACGTCTTTAGGAGGGAGAAATTAAATTCAGATCCTTTTGAATGTCCATCAATCTCCTTATAATGGAGGTTCAGTCAGGCCTCCTGTTCATGCTGATGTCTTCATGTTTCCAGTGGACGCGATGGAGGACAAAATCCACAGTTCTTGTTTTGTGTAAAAAGATATTGTAAAGTTTCATGTAAACTAATACGAGGCATTTAATTCCCTCTGTGTGTCCGTGTCGCTCCACCGCAGCTCAGTGAGGGGAAACGCAAAAAGGTTAAATTGGTACTAAAATCATTTGGAATATATCCATTAGATTCGTCTAACGCAGCAAAGCTTGAATAAGCTGAAGTTAGTCTGATCAGTCAGGACTGAGCAGCCGGACTCAGCTCTGTTTCTGCTCCTCTCCCGTCTGCCAGGTTGGGATCAGCCACAGCTACACAGCAGGGATCCTCCTCTCCTCCGAGAACAGTCGCTCGGTCTCAGCTCCCATCACCGCTCCGGACCGGAGGCTCACCTGGCGAGCTGTCATCACATCATCGACTCCTCTGGGCCTCCCTCTGCCCCGACCCGAGCGCTCCATCAGCCCAGAGAGCAACGACAGCATCTCCGAAGAACTCAACCATTTCAAGCCCATCGTCTGCTCGCCGTGCACGCCACCCAAACGCCTCCCGGACGGCCGTCTGATGGAGCCCACTATCCTGAAGTCCACGCCCAGGAATCTGACCCGCGGCCTGCAGAAGGCCACCAGCTACGAGGCCAGTCCCGCTGTCCTGCAGAAGTGGAGGCAGATCGAACTCGACCGCCAGAGCCTCAAAGTGAACTCACGGGCAACTCTGACGAGCCCCGTCAACGAGGACGGCGGCGGCGCCGCAAAGACTCATCAGGCAGGACGGGACGGAGAGGGAGTGATGGCTGTCAACAAGAGGAGGCTGCTGTTCGACCCTCCAGCCGCAGACACGGACACCTTCCAGAAACAGTCCGTCAAGATCAGGGTCCCTGCGATCCGCTACAGCAGCGAGGCAACCTTCAGAGCAAGTTCAGACTTTGAGCCGACGGTCGGCACTCCTGAATCCTGCAGCGGAGGAGCGTTTTTTAGTCGAAAACAGTCGTTCTCACCGTACACTAAGAACTCTGGTTTCCAGTCGTGTAAATTAGTGCCGAAGGACTCGCAGAGTCCAAGAAAGGAGTCGGACAGTACCCTCCGCAACCAGTCTACCTCAAGGAGGGGCAAGAAGAGGGAACAGAAGACCAAACACCTGGACTCAGACCGCAGCTCGGACCTAAAGAGGAGCCGGTCGGTCAGCCAGGAGGCCTTTGACGAGCGGTACATCCGTCAGATCCAGCAGGAGCGTCAGGACCGAGCGCTCGCCCTGAAGCTGCAGAGACAGTTTGACCTGGAGAACCAGAGCGTCAACCGCAGGAGGAGCCCCGACTCGTACTTCCTGCGGTCCTGGATGTCCAATCAGAACCGCCGGAGGCGTGGCCTGAGGAGATCCCGGCGAATCGACAAGAAGCGCTAGAGAGCACTTGTCTGCTGACTCGGCACAAAGAAGACAGGAAGCGGTTCATTTATGCAAAGTGACGCCAGGAGAAGGTTCAATGAATGTTTTTACATGACCGTCGTCTCAACAGCAAACTTTAAAATGCTGCTGAGCACAAACTGAACATTTCTTCCAAACATTGTCTGATTTTCACTTCTGTTCGCCAGCAAATCACCAAAACCAACAAAGTCCATCAGTAAAGCATCACATCTCTGGAGGACAACAGGTGGATTTGTGACTTTATTTTGAACATTTCATAGATTAAGTTGACCAATCAAATCAAAGCCATAAATGCTGTATATGTCAGCAGAAGTAGGGACAAAACCTGTGCAGATGAACCTGCTGGAGGCCGTTGTTGGGTCCAGAACCCATCAGTCCCGTACTGCAGTAACACTACCTTTTCTGTAGGAGGTCTGAGGCTTCAGGTGCAGACACTCACGTGGTAATTTGTCTTTGCACAAGAGAAGAAGAAGGAAAGTCTGACTGCTTTATTTCTAACATGACTGCTGTGAGAGCTGCAGGACTCGTTGAACCAGATAACTGGCCCGGTTCTTTTCCTGCGTCCTTCTGGGGACGATGCCGCTCTTCTTCTGTAGAAACCATCAGATTAATAAACTCTAGTCCGTCTGTGCAGCCGACAGTCTTCCAGTCGGAACCTTTGTCAGATCTTTGGGCATCGACGCCCAACGTGTTGAACTCTGGATGGACTCTTCTCCGTGAGCGCTGAGGCTCATGGGTACTGTAGTCTTTAGAACCATCCCACAGACTTTCCAGCTGAAGACAAGAACAGACCTGGACAGTCTGGATCAGGAGAGGAAAGCCATGTGATTGGACAAGTTTTCTGTGTGTTTGGGGTCCAGACGTTACGAATGCAGCCTGTGAGAGAAGGATGACTTTAAAGCTTCACGTCAGAAATCGTGTTCACGTTATTTCACTTTTATCTTTCAGAGAAAATAATTCAACCAAACTACCGTCGGTCATCAAACCTTCACAGCAGCAGCCGCCGAAGGTACCGACACTCCTAAAAACACTTGATCCTGTTTTAAGGTTCGAGCGTCTGCAGACGGAGAATAAAGAACCGACGCTGCAGTAGAACCATGAAAATACTTGATTAACAGGTCGAAATACTGCCCCATCTGTCCCATTTTATAGAGAAGATAAAAGTTTCAGAATAAAATCATTTGACCATTTGAGAAGAATAATGCAGTATTTCTACAGTGTAAAGTAACATTAAATGTAAGTACTCTGAGTAGAAGTACCTTAAATTGGACTCCAGTAAATGCAATTAGTTCCACTGTCTGTTAATGTGAACACGGCTTCAGTCCATCGCCTGTAAATCACTTATCTGCAGGACTTCTGCTCAGTCACAGCTTCCTTCTGTGGTCGGACATGTTTGTCTGAGACGAGTGTGAAGAGTTTTCTCTGAAGGGCTGTTTTTTACTGACGCCACACGAGCTTTACTCCGACGCTGATATGCACATTTTATAAAGTTAAACTAAAGCTTTCAGTCTGTGGTGGTGGGGGGGGGGGGGTGCTGAGTGCCAAATGACCAGAGATGTTTGAGAGATCTGCTGAAACCAAGAACAACCTGAAAAACCTGAGACATCCTGTCGTCTTTTCACTGCGTCTGTGTGCACTTACTCGTACTTATACACACTTCCTGTACAAGGAGGCGGCCTGCAGGTCGTAACGGACTTCCTGCTAAGAAATGAGAGCACACGCACATCTGTCACAGCTGCATCCACAGTTATTAGCTGAGTAATCAGTCAGTTGATTGACAGGTTAATTGGTAAAACTTTAAATCATGTAAAACCTGTGCTGGCTGCAGGTTGACAGATTGTCCTGCTCACAACGGACTCGACGCCTTTTTGGACAAAAGACTCGTCACGGTGAAGATCGATAATAATATCTGTCTTATTTACTGTAAAGATGAGACTCGCGTCTGCAGAGCTGCAGCAGCTGGTCCAGTTATTGATCAGTCGACTGATGGATTCAGACGTTAGAACAATGAATCAAGAAAAGATTTGTTAACATAAACTCTGAGATTTAGCTCAGTTACAGTAACATGCATGGTGGGAAGTAACAAGTACTCTTTTGAGGTACTTTACTTGAGTATTTCCATGTTTTTCTACCTGATACTTGTCACAGGGAGGGAGAGTGAGTAATGAGGAATATTATGGATTATATCCAGTGCCGGTTCCAGCCTGCTATATTTGGGTGGGCAGGTAGAAATAATGGGTGGGCAATTAGGCCGAAAGTTGCCGGTTCAAATTCCTGACCAGAAAACTGACTGGGAGCTATTGAAGCAGGCATTTCTAAGTTTGCTAACTACCCT
>JAVQJF010057463.1:0-32103 GCA_036023855.1 Gadopsis marmoratus
GCAGGCAAATATGAAACCTGGACCCGTGCGATCCATTATAGTGTCGTTCTCATATCCACGAGATTCTTCAGGGGAGAAATGACTGGAGACACTGTACAATAAGTACATAACATGGCGCAGATTTATTGTGACAATCGTAAGGAAAACAATAGCATGGTTATGAATGAAGACTGAGCAGCTCTAAGATTGTCCTAGTTGAGGCAGTGGCTGGCTGCAGGTTAAAGGTCATATCTGGGAGGAAGGCCTCCTTATGGGGATGGTTGTTATACAGTACAAATACGCCTTGCTGGGGAGATAACGTCAGAGAATTGGTTGGCATTACTTTGCGTTATATTGTCAATGTAGATCCATTTTCTCCTTGATCAAGCTTGAGTAAACACTTCTTCTTTTGAAATCACCTGGGTCTCTGACAGTTCTTCACGTCAGCTGAGAGATTTTCCATCACGTTATTTTGGAAAACGCAGGCAAATGGCCTGTTTTATTTAACTAAAGACTTTAGTTAGAAAGATGCAATAGGAGGAAGGTGGTCTTACGGTGCAAAGAGATCTGCGTTTCTGGCAAAGGCAGATGGTGGACGTAGGAAAAAGAGTTGATGATTCACTCCGGAATGATGAAAGGGAGGGGGCAAGACTATTTATGGGGAATGCGATCTTATCTTAATGTTGAATACAAACAAACAAACACACGTATGCCACTGGTGATAGAAACAAGTCTCCAAACATCTGGAGCAACAACAGATACATTCACTAAATCTGTAATTGCAGCCACCTGCTGCCCCCATGTTCCTGCTCAACAGACGCTGCTGCTATTGTTGTTGTTGCTCTTGTTATTAGTATTACTATTATTGTATTGCTATTTGTATTATTTGTATTAATATTAACATCAATACCATTACTACTGCTGTTGCTTTACATCTGTATGTGGAACTGTACTGTGCTGCTGTGTGTTCTCTTTCCTCCTGCTCTCCCTCTCTCTCTCTCTCTCTCAACCCAACCGGTCGAGGCAGATGACCGCCCACCCAGAGCCTGGTTCTGGTTCTGCTAGAGGTTTCTGCCTATTAAAAGGGAGTTTTTCCTTGGCACTGTCTCCTAGTGCTGCTCATGGTGGGAATTGTTGGGTCTCTATAATAAATATAAAATATATAATAAATCTGGATCTGCTCTATATGAACAAGTGCCCTGAGAGAATTTTGATATGATAAGGTGCTATATAAATAAAACTGACTTGAATAGAATTAAATGCTCCATCCCGCATCTTTAATGGAAATGAAAAAAAAAAGAATCCCATCAGTATGAAATGTTGGTGTGCGTGTCCACATATCAGAAATGATGAATAATTTTGTTTGGGTGAATTGACCTGTGACGGCTTAAACAGAACAGAACAGAACATCAGTGTGGATGTTGTGGAGGAACACAAGGGTTGTTGACTCATTTACAGATGGCTGTAAATGTGCGTGTCTATGTGAGAGAAGATTGGACAGGAAAAAACAGGTTAATTCATTGCAGGGTAATTAAAAAGTTTACACACACACACAACATGCACATGCTTGCACAGCGGGTATGTGTCTAATATTGATTCCCTTCTCTTCAGATAATTTCCAAAGTAGCCTGGGGCTTCTCTCCACCCCTACTAACCATTACCCAAGTTCTCTGCTGGGCAGAGATGCCCCCAGCCCCCCAGCCCCCCCCCCAGCTCCTGCCTTTACTCCTGGAGCTACACTGCCCTGTGGATATGTGCGTATCTGTGTACAGTGGAATACATTGTAATGATCTTAGAGTAAGAGGGGGAGCTGGCAGAGATATATAAACATAACATACCACAGACTATCGTGTGTGTGTGTGTGTGTGTGTGTGTGTGATCCAGCTGGCATGACACTGTCTTGGTCCCTTACACTCCCATCACCACAGCTTTATTGTTCCGGGTTGACAGAGACAACTAATGAAGATTGGGGCAGAGAGCCAGTGAGGCTGATCAGCCAGGGACATACAAATGAACACACATGCAGACGCGCATGTGCACGTGCGCACACACACACACACACACACACACACACACACACACACAGATGTTAAGGCTTAGCGCTGCCAAAAGAGAAGTGTCGTCATGCATAGAAGAAAAAAAAGGATTGCACGCACACTTGAAAAGATATACAGCATCTACCAACAAACCCTCAGCATCAAAGGGACAGGGGGCTCTTTGTATGTATTTGTATTTAGGAGCCTATTAAATGTATTAGATAGTGAACGAAACAGCCAGCCACTTAAATATACACATACACGTTGAGACAAACCGCAGTCTTTTGCCTAATGCAGCTTTTTTGGCCGACTGTGTAAACACGCCAGAAACTTGCTGCTTTAGGGGGTGATTAATATTAATGTGCACTGCAGACATCAGACAGAAAAGAGGACAGAGGAGAAGAAAAAGATGGAGGGGGAGAAAGAGTGGAGGAAAGAAGACACATCCAACACACCGAAGACATTTTGTCAGTAAACAAAAAGTTACATTGTTGGCCTAGCTGGATTACACTTTAATTAGGATTAACATGTTGTGTCACCTAATACGCTGAGGCAGAGGAGGTTGAAATGAAGACTTACAATTGAAGAAAAGTGAAGACCAGAGACGACAAAATAAGGCTGCTTCTTCTTTATTGTAGCATGAGTTACTTTCATAGTCAGTGTAGTTCACTTCTGACATAATGGATAGGAGTTGAATTGATTTTCTATTTATATGTGATTCATATGTGATTATGACAAGACCAGGTGTTTGTGGGAAGCCCAAAATCGGAAATGGTTTCTAATTAGACGTTGTGCCCACAGTTCAGTGCACACGCAGAGTTTGACAACAGGTGCAACAGGTCAGCACTGTATACAGTAAGTACTATACAAGTGGCCATCCAATCCGAAGAGATTCATCTTATGTTAGGGATGTCAGTCTGCGCTATTTTACTCTTACAGTTACTTTTTAGACTTTCTGCTTTGCCTTGATTTCTCAATGTGGACCTACTGTAAGTATGAACTTTGGTCACATGATAACAGCTGATCGCATGTGGTATTGTACAGTGTTATCAAGTGACCAAAGTTTCATATGGCATCTGCTGATGAAGACCACGAGGTGTGTTTTAACGCTCTGGAAAAAGCCAAAAAGTGGTCTGGGTCAAGTTTGTTGCGAAATCCTGTACATTATTTATTTGCCCAGTCACGTGAGACAGTTTATAACCCTCATCAATTTAGAGGGCAGCAGCAAATTTACAGCTTCACAACATGACTTGTGTGATTTTGACTTGCCTCCTATGGGATTTATGCTTAATGTGGCAAAGAACATAGACTCAGAGTGTGGACGGAAACATTTGTAGATGTTTTGTGAGATAAAGAGGACTAAATCATGCTTTCTGCCAGTGAGGACTGGACTGCTGTGTGAGGCTCATGTTCAACAATCCTCTGTGACGTTCTGGAGAGAAATGGTCACATTTTTTACAAGAGCGCTAAAAAAAACCATCTGCATCAACATCTGAGAAACTATTGGTGATACATACAGTATATTGGTGAATTTCAGTGTTCAGCTCCCTCTCTGTGCTGCTCTACAACTCTGCATTGTCTCATTTATTTTCTAGCTGTGACAGTGGCTTTTTAATAATGTTTATTAATTAGTGCTGTCTGCTCTCCTGTCAGCCTGACTATTATTTTATTCAGGCACCATTAGACCGTCCTGTTTTCACAAGCCCGGGTCCTTCCCTAGTGAGGGCCCCTGTACCAACGTCGCCATCGATAAGTTAGTCTGACGCAGACTATAAATCAGCCTCGACAACGGCAGCCGGAGGAATAGTTCCAGTTACCTACACACACACGCACACACGCACACACACACACACCAGTCATCTATTATCAGGCTAAGCACGCCTCACTGATCATATAATCATTAAATAATAACATTACATCGGAAATATACTATTATAATATATTATGCAGCGTAAAATAGCCTCCATCTGTTCGGAGCATAATACAGTCATGAAATTAAACCCTCCCCTGCTAAAAAGACGCTAATTCTCCATTTGCTTTAATTATGAAGAAATTAGCAAGCTGCCTACGCAGAGGAAGAGAAGAAAAGGAGAGGAAAGATGAAGAAAAGGGAGCAGTACAGGTCTCCAAGGAGGAAACAAACACAATATATTTTTTCCAGCGTATCTAACTAAATGTTAGCCAACACACACAGCTTTAACTCTGCATCATCATCATCATCATCATCAACATGAGGGCGGCTGCGACTCTGCAAACTCACTGACTTTACCCTGAGAACAGTCTCCTGCTATGAATATCAGTGTGTGTGACAGTGACCCAGTCCCTGTGAGAGAGTTACGCACAAGTGTGTGAGACACGCTCACACATAAGCACACACACACACACACACACACACACACACACACACACACACACACACCTCTGACAGAGAGGCAACGGAATCTAATTTAACACTCGGCTGAGCAGAGATTGGCCGGCACTCCCACTCCCTCACCGGCCAAGCGGGGACACTCCACGACCCAACCCCTGTGTGTGTGTGTGTGTGTGTGTGTGTGTGTGTGTGCGCGCGCGATAATAGCTATAGAACAAGAAAGCTAGCAAGTGAGTGAGAGAGAGAGAGAGAGAGAGAGAGAGAAATCATGTTCATGAAGGAGTAGAGCAGTGAGGCTGGTGGAGAGGAGGGACTGTTTAGGATTCATAGTGTGTTGCAGGTCCGCTGGCTGCCAGCTCCCTCTAGGCCTGCTACATGATATTCACTAACCCCCATAACAATGGCAAACATATGTAAATCTGCCTGTGTGCCCGATTCAATCAGACCCCGGCACAAAGCCACTGACAGCGCCGGCACACCCGACGGAAGAGGTTCAGGGCAGACACACTCAAAAAGGGAATAAAGCACTATAAAAACCTGTTCTGTCATTTTTTTTTAAGCACTTGAAAAATCAAATAATATGATTAGGTAGCTAAAGTTATTCCTGATAGATATCAAGTCATTTTTAAAAGGTAATTTTTAAAACATCCTGAATGAGAGTGTCATTTTCTAATCCTTTTTACCTTTTCACCTATACTGCAACTAAGTAATGTAGAGGAATCAAAGTAAGATTTCTGTGGATCCATCCTTATTAACACATATTTGTAGGCACTACATGCAAATTCTATGGCTGCCAGGGTACTGAGCAAAAGACTTTCACACTTTAAAATAAAACAGTTGCACTAGTGATTTTTTAGCCCACATACTACTAATCCTATAGCCACCACAGCTGACTATTTGGCAAATCTTGCTGCTGTGTTATAGAAACTTGTATATGTTTTTACTATTCCAGGCATCTGTTGGTTTCCAAACATTTCCATATGATATGAAAATCAATTTTCAGAAACATGGCTAAGTTATGTAATTAATTCATCACAGTGAACAAAAAAAGTTACATTATTGTAATACAATGAAGACTTTTCTAAGCAAACAGCATGTAATGTGTATTACCAGACAATGATAATGTGGCGTTGGCAAAAATAGAAACTGACAAGAAACTAATTGTTGCCTGAAAGAAAATTAAAAATGTATCAAATAATCTACAGCTGTAGAACAAGCCATGGAAACGAATCAGTTGAACAGTCAACAATGCATGAATTGCAGTAAAATAATACAGCTGGTGTTATTATTGTCAACAAATCCCATTAAAAGACAAAAACCAACAATGCATTAGTCACACAAGTCACAGATAAATAGTTTCATTTTTAAAAAAGGTTCAGTAATTTCCTAAAACAGCTTCTGACTGTAGTTTTGATCAAATATTACTCAAACGGGAGGAAGTAGTGCATTAGTTGGGGACTATTTTCAGCAGCAGATTAATCCACATTTGTGAGTATTTGGGGCAGGTGTGTGTGTGGGGGGTTGAGTAAAAATATACTTGTGTGTGTGTTCATGGTAATGGTACACACATGTTATCGAGTGTGGCTCATTGATCTGTTTTTAATAGTTTTTGGCTTATGTTGAAGGGAAAAAAAGACTGGATAATATAGCAAACACCCACTTGTTACATAGCACACACACACACACACACACACACACACACACCACACTGTATCTCTTTGATCGCATTACGAGGAGGCAGTAAGAATCAGCAGGTCTCTAAGTGTATCATGATCAGAGATAACGGGAGCTGGATAACTATTGGCTCTATAACTCTCTCTGGGACTCAACCAGATATCATCAGCCCTTATGAGCCGCTGCTCTCATCTCCGTAATGGCTGGTCTCATTCTTTTTGGCTCTATGTGACTGTGCGCAGATACATTGAAATGCTACCGTATTTGTTTGCATTTGGATCATATTTTGTTCTCTCTCAGTGGCTGCGCTTTAATAAGTGAAAAAGCCTCAGGGGTATTAGACCACATGGATAGCATCAGCTGACCTGCCACACACACACACACACACACGTGCATACATATATTGACTATCAGCCATGGTCACTGCAAACCATTAGGCTAAATTGTTCTAACCTGTGGCCAGCTCAATCAAATGAGAGTGCCTTGGACAGGGTCCGGTATCGATAGCAGATAATTGAAGCTTTACTGATATAATTGAATAAGAGAGCAAGGGGAGAAATCAAGCCCTCCGAATTCCAGGAATTCAGTCGAAAGTGAACAGCTAATATATGTTTTCATTTGGTAGGAATAAGTGAGAAAAGCTGTGCTGTGGTGACGTCTCACCAACATATTCAGGCTCTTCCCGAATCTGAATACAAATCATTTATATCTGATTTTGTTCAGTAATGCTTGTACTAATCAACCTATTATGTTTAATGTTTCTTTACCAGATATATATCCTTACAAAGTAATCTTAACTCAAGGTTCGCTTACTAGCTTTTTCTAGGGCTTTCATCCACATCTCACTGGAGATGGAGATTGCCCTGTTTCCACGGATCTGAAAGACAGCATACCCAACATGTCACTAATAATCCCTCGTTACACAGGAAACCTGTGTGCGCACAAATACAGAAAGTGCAGTAGGTTAAAGCTGAAGCAGAAAGTCTGTAAACTTTGATGACAGCTTTTTTTTTTTTAAACCTGTCAATCTTATTTCTTGACCTGTCAGGTTGTTTTTTTAGTGATGTCACATGCTCACATAGCTTTACATTTACATTGGTGAGTACACTGTTACATTACTGATAGGAATGATGGAAAATACTATAACAATATCTTCCAAGTTGTAATATATCAAAATCTTCCTTTAATAGTGGTGATAATTCATTTTTGAATTCCGTGTCATCGTAATATTTTTTTCATTTGCAACCGAGATATTACTGAAATGAAATGTGCATTTTGTCACACTAGAAGAGAATAGTTGCTGAAGCTGCTGGCCTAGTGTAGGCCTCTTCAGTAGCCCTTTCCTTTAATGGGAAGAGAAGCCCTGCTAAATGTTTGATGATTTAAGACCATTTCATTGTAAAAGGAACCAGAGCAGAGTGATAACAACACTACATTATTCATAGGGGCCCACGATCACTGCACACTTTTTGTCTGAGGCAGAGAGAGACGGGGACAGACGAAGAGACATGAGAGCGATAGGACAGAGAGAGACTGATGGAGAGTGAGAGCAACAGAGAGGTTGGGAGGGCAGGGATACTGACCGTGACAACATTCCACTTCGACTTAGAAATTAACAATCGACGTGCAAATCAAAGAGCATCAATATCATTGATGCTAAACCCAACTAAACTCCTGAAGTGCCAAAAAAGGCGACCTTTCTTTCCCCGTGTGTTGCCTTACACAATGCCCGAAGCAGTAAACTGAACATCAAAGCGCCTGGCTCTCTTCTGGAGGACTGTTCAGTCACTTGGTTAAAATACAACACCAGGAATATGACAAAAGTAAAAGTATATATATTTGTGACTCCACATGGCATCAAGATGTAAATTGACGACTTCATCACCCAGGACTCCTCTATATTCTGTATCTTATTCTTAGGGAATGGACGCTAAAGAAATATTTCACAGACACTTGTGAATTTGACTTTATTCAGACAGAGCTCTGTTCACTTTAAGTTTGACTTTATTTTCTCATCAAATGTTTGTGTTAACGGCTCTGCCCTGGTTGATATTGGCGCTATGCTGGGAATTACACGAGATCACCCAACTTAAAGCAGCACTAATCTTTCTTTGTGCATTAACAACAGATCAAATGATTCTGTGTAACGTGAATGATGTCACCTGGAGAATTATCACCAACTCTGCCGTTCTCATCAGCTCTACAGTGTTTAAGCGTCTTTTAGCTCAGTGTTTTGGTTATATGGCCCAAAACCTTTACTGTTTTTGTTTGCTGTCACCGCTCTTAAGAATACTGTTTCTAGTAGCAGAAGGAAGCTGTTTTCGGTGAAAAGGCTCTGACAAACCAACAGTACACTACCTGTCTGGCACCAAACTGCTGACACACGAGGTTAGCGACTAGCTGGTGGACTCTGCAGTATTCAGCAGCTAAAGAGCCAGATATTTTTCACAGGAGCTGGAGGATGTCACGGCCATTGTCATGGTTGTGGGGTTTTCTCTGGTGTGTTTCCCTGTTTGTCCTGCTGTGTCTCATGTGTGGGCGTAACCTGGCTGATCACCCATCTACACACCTGGCCGTCATCGCGGGGTACACACCTGTCGCTCATGAACCTGCAGCATATCTCATCTCCAGTGACTCATCGCTAGATCGTTACCAATATTCATGTGGTTATCTTAGTGCTTACTCGATCTCTCTTACTTTGCTTGCATTGCTTTTGTCTTGGAATTCACCCTGCTCTCTCGTCTGTACTGCGTTTCCCCAGAACACTACTGACTACTCGCCTGTCTGCCTCGCGTATCTAGGATCCATGGCTCTTTTTCGGCTCTGCTGGATCCACGACTCGCCTCAAGTTTCTGTCATATCTGCCCAGTGTCACGTCAGAAATAAAGACTTTATTATTTTTCACCTGACATCGCCTCTGTCTGCTCCTGGGTCTGCACCATCACTCCATCGTGCCCCAATATTTTCTCTTGTGTCTTTCATTTTCCTTGTGCTGGTCTTTAGCTTCCAAGGGTGGTTACTAGCATGCAGAGGCTACTGGTTTAGCTGGTCACTTTTTTTTTTCTTTTGTATTTTATTGGAGAATTGGAGCCAAATGCTGTGCATTGCGGCCACCAACTGTAGACAAATAGGGTTTAACTAGATTCTTTCAATTAGTAGATTTGTTGCCAAAAAAAGTATCCTTCCCCCGTAGTCACTGACTTTCCTTTGCTGACAATTTATTAAGTGCAGCTTCTGAGCTACTGTGGTAGTCGCATCAGACCTCCGTAGTTCTTGTAGATTCAGCAAACTAATATCTTCAAGTTGATTGTTTGCTTGTCATTCATTATCTCTTTCCTTATGCCTCAGGATCATCTCAGACGTCCCTGCTTGCCTGCTAACGCTCATGCAAACCTCAGCCTGCCCAAGCCCATGCCATCGTCTTTCATCTTGCCTAACCTGGCTCTGCTGTCCACCATTACCCCTCTTCCTCCTGCCCCTGCCAGCCATCTTACTCTCCCACTCCACCTTTATTCCTCGTATACCCTGAAATTAATCACTGTGTCTGCGTCCTGCACGTGGGTTCTCCCTGCAAACCGCAACAGAGGAGACCAAAGCTTACAGGAGAGCGAGTATTGGACTTGCCTTAAACACAAATACCACTCCAAATCAAAAATCACAAATGATGTTCAACAATGTTAGGATTATAAAACAGAGATTTTCTTCCTTCACTACAAACTTAATGATTTGATGACAATGGAATTTCAAGGACCGCACTGAGTCAATACCTAAATAGCCCTTAGCTAAGCGATCTGATAACGATGAGATCAAAATGATACCTTGCCAGCTAACAAGAGGCCAGGCCCTTGCAGCTGAATGTAGCAGAGGAAATGATGCTCTCCCTGATGGGACTCCTATAATTGGATGTACTGGCCTGCATCTGTGTTCCACCCTGTGGTTCCCACCAATCCATGTGCTTGATCAATGAGCCTGCCCCATGGGGTGCGGCTGGATATGCTAATCAATTGCCGACCTGAGCACAAAGAGTGAGGGGGAAGGCATTCAAATGAGGGATTTAGGTCAAACTGCCAAATGGGAACTTGTGACTTGATCAATTTATTAATGGGCAAATTTTTTCTCTTTCTTTACTGAAGACTATGAATGATTGGGCTGGATTGAGCTGGATTAAGTAGAAATATTAGGGAGGAATTCTTTCTAAACCTTGCCCTGAATTCCAAAGTCAAATGCCATCGAATTGTACTTCCTGTTTGCAAATTGTTGTGTCCTTCCCTGTTAAAGCTGAATACTGTGCAGTCTTCTGCTACAGAAAGGATAGTATATAGGATCAGTGCTGAATCAGAAAGTCACTCTGCCAATGTGACATTTACAACAGACTGAGTAATCATGCCAGCACTGTCCTCTTTCGACCCTGTCGCCAGAAAAGAATGGCGATATTGGAAGATTCTTCACGAGCCCAGGTTACGTTCCATCACACAGTTTATTTAACATGCAATGTTAATGTTTTCAAAATGTCTTCTTTCTACAATATAGTTATGTTAATGGAAAGATTGTGGTTACATTATGTGTAGGTCTGTGATCCTAGTAGGATGTGTCCAGTGCGCAACCTCCATGCCCTTAGTTTCTGCTTCACTATATAAAGGGCACACAACTTCCTGCAGTACACTGAATGGATGTGAATTATGCACAGCATAACTGGCCAGTATAACCGCATGTCCTAGGTAGACTGGACTGATTATTTTTCTCTTCCAAATTTGTATTTTAAAACTGGGGATTATATTCAACCTGTAGGATTACTTGGCTACTGTTTATCTTGCTGCCCAACTAGGCTCCTAAATAGCAACAACTAAGCTAGTGATTACATTATTTTCATGACAGAAGCAAACCTCCTGCAGAGTGGACACTGTATCCTAGAATCCTGCCATGAGACGAAAGTGATAACCACTGAATTACTATAGTTGCAGATGAACAGTATGATGTCTGTTGCATAGTAAATACAAATGTTTACCTGTGTGTGTATGTGCACCTAGTCAACTGCCTGTAATTATTTTAGACATTCACAGAGTATTTCAGTGTGTCCAGCCCCATGCACATAGAGTGCACATAGATGCACATAGAGTCCTGCAAAACCTCTCTCCCCCCTCCACCAATCACACTCACATCTCACCCCTCCATCTACCCATTTCTCCATTTCTTCAAAATGGCTCTATAGCTTCCTGTAATACAGAACGAGTGAGATGCCTGTTCAATCTCCCTATTCTGCTCCCCAAAAGCCACCCTGTCACACACACAGTGTTTTATTACACACAGCAGAAAAAAGGCTGGAGAGTGAGGGGATTACAACAGCAGAAGAAAAAAACAAAATATCTGAAGTGGCTACTCAAGATAGAGACAAAAACAGCAACTATAGATATTTCTCTGATTATCAATCTGCATTAACCTTGTTTTTGTGATATTTAGATTGAAACATAGGATGAGCTCACTGAGGACAAATTAGCCTGAAGCCTGAATATTCGATCTAGAATTCCACCCTTCAGGATCGTAAAAATTATGAATCATCTCATTTTACATTACTATAATATCCTAGAATGCTGTCCAAATAGATTGTTGCCTCCATTTTTGAAAGCATTCTTAGTTTACAGCATTTTTCATACCTGTCTAAAACTTTTGCATAGCATTGTATATAAATAAGTATGACTACAATGCATTCTATCACCACCAGCAATTGCTCACGTATTTGTATTTTTGTGGCCTAAGTTGGTGATCATTGTAAAAATTATGAAAATGAAAATTAGACTGCTATCCCGTGCTGCACAGGAAATATTATATAGAAATATGTATTGTGGTAAGAGTCACTAATTCTATTTCCTCTGATATTATTTCTAGTGATTTAAATTTGAAAGAACTTGAAAGAACCATTGAGCCCTTTCAAGCACCCCAGAAACCCCATCAGGGAAACCTTGAATCCCATCTGGGGGGTTCCCTGGGAGACCCTCAAGCTCATCAAAATGTCAGGAGCCCCATGTGGAGAAGTGGCGATCTACTCTGCGATATTTGATACTGCAAGTAATATCTTTGATGGAGAGTTTCTGTTACACTGTGGGACTTAGGTCAAGTGTGTGCACCGAGACACGTTCTGTATGGAACCAAAAAACAAACCTCTCAGTGATGTTTGCACACTATAACTTTTCCATCATCACTTGTATGCTTTCAATTACCCTTTAAAAATCCCCAAATATTTCATCTGCACTTCAGCACCCAGGGACCTATTTTTGGCCTCCCCCCCACCCCCTCTCTCTTCCCATCTGTCTCCTCCCTCTCCTTCGTCCCCTTGTTCTTGTGCTCCACTGCTGCCATGTTCCTGTCTGCCTGCCCTGGCTAATGGGTACAGAGTGCCTCAAAGTGCCCTGGAGTGCCCTTTTGCATTCCACCCATGGATATTCCATCACACACACACACACACAGGAAAACACATACTCACACACACACACACACACACACACACACACACACACACACACACACACTGATGTCCTAAGATGCTTGTCTATTCAGGAATTCCTCTGGGCAAGGCTTGATGTGTGTGTGTGTGTGGGGGCTCCCACCTGCTGAATATCTTGCATAATGTGTTTTGAATAATGCAAATGTTTGAGCCAGCAGACGTCGGGTACAGCATGTTTACCTGCCAAAAAGAGGACAATTTCAGGGTCACAAGCTTAAGTGGCCATGTACTATTCATGTAGAAGAAGAAGAAGAAGTGGTGGAAATCTGCACGCTCTATCTCACTCTCAAACTCAAATTTGTTTTGTTTGTGTGAGCATTATTAAGGAAAGTATTGACAAGGCAGTTTCTGAAACATTTATGAATGTTTGAAGAAAAGAAGACAACACATAGAATGCACATTACTATACAACACACTATAGTAAAAGAAAAAAAAATTGAAACAAATTATTGAAAAGTTCATAAATAAAAGGCACATTTCCCCATAGATATGTCCTTTGAAGACTGAAATTTCCATTTTGGACAAACCATAACCTTTCCTTTAGATGTATGAATAAATGAATTCATTGAACAAAAAAGCAAAATGCTGTTAATTTTCTATCTTCCCTAGATCTCACTGGACACATTCTACTCTCTTCTTCCAAAGTAACAAACCCAACCGTTTGAATGTGAAGAGGCAGCATAGCGGCTCCTATTTAAGCACAAATATAGCTTTTTTTCTTTGATTAATTTGTAAGAAAATAATTTTCAGTAAAATAATAATTTTTATTTTCACAGTAAGTATGCAGCTTTGGTTTACTCATCTCATCTGCCCAGTCATATTTACATGGAAGCCTGTCCCCTTCAAAATATATTGTTTATCTCCTAAAGCATTGCTCTTCAAACCCATATTTACAACATATTATACATGTTTTCCATTTTGCTGTTTACCCCTATTTAAATATTCTTATGGCTTGGCTATTATCATTCCTGTAATTTAACATATTCCATAGCCTGACAGCACACATTTTCCATTTAACCCCACTGGGCTATTTCTCCCGCTATTGCTGAAATTGGAGGGTATTTATGAGCATAGAGATATCAGTACATCATAAAGGTCGTTATATCAGTACATCATCACGTCATAAAGGCCCCAAACCCCAGCTGCATATTCTGAACCAGACAAACACAAGTCTGATATAATTCCGTACATTGTACTTAATTTTGCCAGTTGCTCCCATAGTGCCCTGTCCAATAGCACTGCCCTAAATTAATACAGACTGGGTTTTAGTGCAGTGATGTAGCATAGTAAGTAGCCCAGAATGCAGGGAAAGAAAACACTTAGGACTGGCAAGGTTTTTAATTTTGTGACAGTAAAGTGCCACTGGACATGGACAGTAACAGCATGTGGCAGTAGTGCTAGCAGAATGAGGCTGGCCTTTTAATGTAGTGAAATGTTTTTGTGTTTTTGTATAGTGATAGTGTAAAGGGAGTGTATGCAGCTCTTCCCCAGCCGAGTCGGCCCTATCTGCGTGCTGCTCTCCCGCTCAAAGAGTGGAGATTAGTCTTTTAGCTCTACTTTAAATCTCTCCTCCATCCTCTCTGGCCTTTGTGATTTCTGGAGACTGTTATCACACTAAAGGGTGAGCAACGCCAGACTCAGTGGGTGTTTTATATTCAAACTCCCCCAAACCCAGTCATTCCTTATCAGAAGAGTGGGGGAAGAGAGGGGTGGTAACTCCTGGTTGTGTCTGCTCAGTCTGAGAGACAGAGAACAAAGGAGAACGGAAGGGGAAAAAACAGAAAGGCAGAAGATACTGAAGCCTATTTCACAACATACACCTTGTTACGGGAACGTGATGCCAGTTTTACAACGTTAGTCTCATGTCTGAATAATCCTACTAGGACAGCCCTGTAACATTTCTGTAACACTTCCAATACGGTGCAAGTCTGAACTGAATGTCATCACATTCACTTAAAGACCAAAGCAGCAAAAGGTTAAATACACAGAGCGATATCAAATACGCGCCTTGTTCTGCCCTCTTGACAGCACTGTAATAAATGTATGTTTTAATTATTATCTCTTGTGCACAAAGAAAAAACCTTTTTGTAATGATATGGCGCTATATAAATAAAATTAAATTGAGCTGAAACTGAATTGAATACAGTGAATGTAATCATTACAATTCTAACCACAAGGTGCACTCCCTTGCATATTTCGATGCATCCCATCTTATCTCAAGGCCTTCCTCACCAAATGCATTCAGTGCCAGCTGCACGGGTGAAATTAGGAATATCCAGCAAAACACTTTACATAATAGCATGTGAGCAAATAGGAATTCAATGGGAGGCCTGACTAACTGTCTTCTCATTTTATTCTTGTGCACTACTGGACATTACAAAACAGGCAGGCAATATATGATGAAATTGCTGATAGAATTAGATAGTTCCCTAGTGTTCACGATGGTCATCAATTAAGGATTCAACTCAAAATATTCAATTCAATTTCAATTCAGTTTTATTTATATAGCACTATATCATAACAGAGTTATCGCATAGCACTTGTTAATATAGAGAAAGTCTAGACCAACTCTATATGTATAAACCCAACAATTCCACCATGACCAGACTCCGCAGAACCAGATCCCGAAGATCCAGACTCCACAACGAGAGAGAGACAGACAGACAGACAGACAGAGAGAGAGAGCGCTCAGTGCATCATGGGATGCCTCCCGGCAGGCTAGGTCTAGAGCAGCATAACTAAGGGGGGGCCCAGGGCTCGCCCGAGTCAGCCCTGCTATAAGCTTTATCAAAGAGGAAAGTCTTAAGTCTACTCTTAAATGTGAGGAGGGTGTCTGTACACAGACTGGAAGCTGGTTCCACGGGAGAGGAGCTTGATAGCTGAAGGCTCTGGCTCCCATTCTACTTTTAAAGACTCTAGGAACCACAAGGAGCCCTGCATTCTGGGAGCGCAACGCTCTAGTGGGGTAATCAGAAATCGGAATCAGAAATCCTTTATTTGTCTCACAGTGGAGAAATTTACAGTATGAGCTCTTTAATATATGATGGTGCCTGATCATTAAGGGCTTTATAGGCGAGGAGAAGGAATTTAAATTCTATTCTGGATTTTACAGGTAACCAGTGTAGAGAAGCTAATATTAGAAAAAAATGATTTATTTTCCTGGTTCTTGTCAGTAAACGTGCTGTAGCATTTTGAATCAGCTGGAGAGTCTTAAGGGATTTATTGGAGCTGCCTGATAATGGGGAGTTGCAGTAATCCAGCCTTGAGGTAACATGGATTAGGTTTTCTGCATCTTTTTGAGACAGGATGTGCCCGATTTTTGCAATGTTATGCAGGTGAAAAAAGGCAGTCCTTGAAGTTTGTTCTATGTTCGAGTTGAAGGACATATCCTGATAGACGATAACTCCTTCATTCCTTACGGTGGCACTGGAGGCCAGGGCAATGCCATAGAGAAACTATGGAGTAACTAACTGTCGGGATTAACATTAGAAAACTGCAGGTCATCCTGGTTTTTATTTTCTTTGTTTTTGATGTCTAGGATGTGGTCATAACCATCACAGCTTCCTATGCTGACAAGAAAGTCTTTCTGCATGATAACGCGTCAGAGTAAGCCCTTTCTTGTTGATTTTTACAAGTTAAGACTTACTGATCTTTGACTGAAAAAGACAGTGGTCAAAGAGAAGAGTGAAATGGAATAATTGTTCAAATGGGTATAATGGCGCACATTTCCCCAAAATGTATTTGGCTGTACACACAAAAACTGACAGATGTAGTAAAGTGAAGAATGGAAAACGAGAGCTTGAGATAGAAGTTCAAACACGGTTCACTCCTGACCTCCACACACCTGGTCCATCTCTCTGAAAAGGGCCTGATTTTGGAAACTTACAGTACTTCAGTTGTAACATATTGACACCATAACTGCGGACAGCAGCTTGCTACGTGACAAAGAACCACATACTTTAAATAATCGCCATTTTCTTTCTTCTTAGCTTCTTATTTAATTTAACAAATAAGACTAACCAAGCATACATCCACCAGGGAAAAGTGCACTGCTAATATCAGTTTGTGGTTGGAGAGCTAATAGCTCTCAGCTGTAGCACATTAAACAGCGTAAAAACTTGGCTCATTGACCCAAATGTCATGTTGCTCATAGGCTGTAAGCTTACTTACCTTTACTTACCTTATTTCTCTGTACCATACCGTGCTCAGCCTGCCAAATCCTGTCTCTATTGTCTATCTATACACTTACTTTCAGTGGTTGGTGTTCAGTGTCGATATAGATCATTACTGAATGTGCGGTTTGTTTACCATTACATCAAATGCAATTCTTAATCCATGTGCTGTGCTTAGTGTGTGATGGTGATCCTCCTTCCTCTCTAGGGCCTTTGTATTCCAAGCTGAGCTGCCCTTACAGAATCAACCGGTAAGGTTTATTTGAACTGGAAAATACTAGAGTAAAACTATACTGTAGCGTGTAACAGCACTAGGAACATTTTCAATGCAGTTGAATTCCAGCTGCAATACAATTACAGAGACCCAGAACATGGAGGAAAATAGTTTAGATGGGAGATGAAAAATACCTATACCTTGCTTTATCTCAACAATTTGCGTTTACTTTATTCTGAAGCTATTTGTGCATTATCTTGAGAAGTATTTTTCAGTATCAACATCAGTACAACTTCTTACCCGAAAGCGCTATGCCCAAAAATGTTAACAGACCATGAAGCTTAAATTCAGCTTATAAACTGCACAATTTAACCTTGACCATGACCACATTTATTGAGTAGCTATACTGTATGTCTCTACATTATATTGATTGTTCTTCTGATGCCAAATAGTAATCAGCAAGAAAACACACAGGTTTTGCGAGAAGTCTTTTTCACCTTCCCATTTAAACCATTATTGTCCATGTCGCTTGTTAAAATGATGCTGATGTTTGAATGTTTGCTTGGACTTGTTCAGTCACCTCTCCCTCCATTACCAGCTGCTGAATGAGACACAACTGGAGTTTCTAAGAGAAGCTGTGGAGAAAATAGGCATTCCCAAGGTCCTGTCTGGTAAGAGACACAGATAATAAAGTGTAACTTGGCATAAACCTCAATGTAGAATGTCCTACATAAAATTACTGTTAATGTAGCATTTTAAAAATAATAAAACATTACAAAATAAATATCGTTACCATAATTACTTATGATTAAGCAAGCAAGACAATTACCAAAAGCATTTTCAGCCTCAGGCGACTGCTCTTTATTTTACAATAATTACTGTACCATTTTTAAATTAGCCATATCTGCTGGATTCCTTTTAAAGAAATGGTTCCTTGCAGCTGCATTGAATGGTATCATAACCCTTAAAATGTATACACTTTCAGTTGTTCTTGTTGGCTGTTGCAAATTCAGTAGTTGTGATGTTATTTAAGTATTTGCATGACCAATCATGACCAACAGCATTGCTAACTTGGCCTGAAAATACTTAGACCTTGGAGCATCGACTTATACACTAGCAGGGTCAAAATGTAGCTTCAGGAAAGGAAAGTGGAACCTGTAATGGCTACATTATACATATATATATATGTATACATTTTGTGTAGTTTAATGCCAGTTGTGTAAAAGAGGTAAAGCCAAATGAGTATGTAATGTGGTTTTCTGTAATACATTTGTGGCTTGTGCTCCAGCTCTTGAGGCTGAGGTAACCAGGCTTTTGGACAAACAAGGAACCAACCTATTCGACATCTTTAACCCAGTGGTGCTGCCTCGGGATGTGAGTGTTACTCTATTACTTTTTGTCATTTTGTCTCGTGCCCCCCTGTTTGTGTTGTATTTCTTGTCTCATTGATTCTCTCGGTCCCTCTCCATGCTGCAGGGCTTTGTGGTGATTCAGATGGATTTTGGTTTTCCTCATCACCTCCTGGTTGAGTTCCTCAAGAAGACATTACAGTAACAGGGCATTTTGGGACATATTTGTTCTTACTGGCTTGCCTAAAAGTGTTGCTCATATAGAAGACGTACCCTTTACGGTGATTATAAACACGTACAAGACATGCCTCTTTTTCATTGTAGTACCATGTCTAGATCTTGACCATTTTGTTGTACTTTGACTGACATTTGTTTAGATAAAACTCGCTCAGCTCATTTAGTAAAATCTAGATCACACAGGTGTGGAGACGTACAGTAAAGGCACAAACTGTGATTTAAAAATAAGTGACCATCCAAATCATATAAATCCTCAAGTTCCAAATTCAATACATGGAGATACTGGTTTTGGATGCTGGCAAGTTAGATCCGGAATCGTAGCCAGAATATTGATTTTGGAAGTGAAACTTTAAGGTCTGTCACCATCCAAATCGAGTTGTCTGACTTCTAAACCCACAACATCAACTTTCATATCCAATATTGAAGTCCCGAATTCAATACTCCTCGTATTAGTTTAATGTTTTAGGATGTTGCTACGTATATTAGATCTGAAGGTGCGCATATGGATTTTGTAAGCTTTTAATAAAGATTTCAAAACAAAGTGTGGCTTCTGATAATAGAATAGAAATGAGGAGACCTTCATTACATAATCTGTTTATATTATATACATTATTATATATATAATATTGGTAATTATTGGTGGACATTGGTAGTAAAATCTTGAGGTATGTGTACTTCCATTTTATTACTTGTAGTATTTCTATAACAACTTTTACTTACTGTAAGTCAAAGATCTGAGTTCTTCCTCCACCTGGAGTCACAGCTGAGGGAATAATGTCATGCAGCCACCAGGTGGCACTGTATGGCTGATATCAACATTACAGCTCAGTGATCATGTGACTTGAGTTGCGGTTGGTTTTTTGTGCAATTGCTCAATACTGAGTTCACTTTTTTGAAACTCTTCCATTTTGCACAAGTCTCCATACTCCATAGGCAGGGCATACACAGTGTGTCACATTTGCACATTATTTTCACTATCATAGTGGGTACTTGACTGAGGGGGAACCAAGGACTTAAAGTAAAACTGACATAGGGCTGCACAGTACTGTATTAATTACAAATACACAATTCTGAAACATATTTCCAAACTTGATCCCAGTTCATTCCAGAATTGTATTTAGAATCGCTGATCATGTCAGCTCTTCCATAGCAAGAAGGTTTACAGTAAGAAACATTTTGGCTTACGAATATTCCAATTTAACAAAATGATTCTTTTAGAAGCCAAAAAGGCCTAATCAGAGACTTAATTTCATTATTACTGAAATCCAATGAAAGTGTCCAAAAGGACTTGACTGCAGGGCAGTGCCACAGCATACGAATCAAAGTTCCCACTTGTCCAACAGCAGAGATCAGGATTAAGTCTGGAGGGAGTGATATATGCTCTGTCTGTGAAGTATTGTATATTTCAACTCTGAAATTTTGCAGGGTGCCTCCCCATCCTTTGCCACTCTGCAAACCTTAAGCAGTTAAACGTCTTTCTCTTGAGTCGCTGTTCAGACATGTTCACAAGTCGAGTCCTGTGAAATCTGTGTCGTTTGGAGGTCCCCCTCCTATATCACCACTGATGACCAGAACTGTTGCTGTGATGTTGAAATTCTGAAACTGTGTACATGAGCTTGGTTCATTCAAGACAGAAAACTGTACATTATAACACAACTCCTGCTGATTTTGACAGGACCATCTACAAAATCTGTATTGTGCTTTTTCTCTGGAGTTTTCTGTAAATCTTACCATTGATCTGTTTGGCCTTGGCAGCAGTCATTGTTCATGCTAATGAAGACTACCTGAACACTGAGAGTTGAAAGTCAATGCAGTCCCAAATATTCACATGAACAGGCACCTTCATTTTTGACTCGTCAGCAAAATTGAAATCACCACCATCTAACATGTTTTAACATGGCGTCCATTGCTCAGGGCTGTTTTTTAATATATTATATAAAAAGAGACATGGCATAGAAGGAACATTGTGTCACACAAAAGGTTGCCAGTTCACACAGAATCTAAATACGTAAAAATCTGAGTAACTCTCACTGTACCTACGTTTCTTCAATTAAGTCAGTTTTATTTATATAGTGCCATATCATAACAAAGTTATCTCATAGCACTTTTTCATATAGTTCATATAGACCAGGTGTAGACTGACTCTTGAAGGCAACGTGATTGAGGAAGGTCCTCAACCTTCTTTGTTATGCCATCGCTCATGATTCCATGCCGCTCTCAGTTGATGCCGCACCCCCCAGGCCAGATCGAGGCCAGAAATCTGAAACTGTAAAAAATAAGATTTGAAACTGTAAAAAAATTCACTTCAAAATCAAATTCAGATCAAAATTTCACTTTCAGTTAAATTTTTGTTCTTCAATTAAAACTCTCCCGGATTTGGCTCCATAGACGAGTCATTAAAGTGTGATAATATGCTTCAGCCACCTCTAAGGTTCATACAGTTGTGCTGTACCAATTTTGGGAGAGGAGTTTTACACATTGATCTGTTTGGCCTTGGCAGCGGTCATTGTTCATGCTGACTGCCACTTCCTCTGTTTACATGTTTACAACATTATTTCTGTCACTGTGGCTAAATTTAATTTAGCTGCCTGAACACATCGGTGTGTCACCACAGATTTCTAATGCTGTCCCAAATATTTACATGCATAAATGCCCCTAATTACCACCCCCTTACATGTTTTAACATGTCAGTGGGTGGTTTTAACATGTCAGCCATTTCACAGGGCTATGTCTCTCTTGTACTGTTCTGACCAATCTGTCTGTATATCTATATATCTGTGGATTCAGCCTGTATCTTGTTTACCAAAAGCACAACTGCAGGCGGGTCACACAGATGTAGAACAAGCATCTTTCCTGGGCAAAAGCCCCCCCCGCAGAGCATGCCAACCCTTTAGCCTCCGCACTATTCTTTGTCTCTCTCTTAACATTCCTCTACACTGCATTCTTGTCACCCTGTCTGTCGCTGTGTCAGCAGTGGGAACCAAGGCCTCAGCATGACTGTCATATATACTGTATGTATATATATGGATAAGTGTCACTATCATCATTACCACTATCATTTTAAACCCATTATAAAAGCATTATTACCCTATAGATCTAACACCTCTCTTTTTTTGCCAACGTAAAAAATGATGTAAGCACACTGAGTAATAGTCCCATGATCATTTATTGATGCAGACTTCATCGTATTTGGATGTGTGTGCTTTTGTAAATTGTTTACATGGGCCCCATCATGGAACCTCCTCATCGCTTTAACTGTATGAATTTTCATGATGACAAAATGTACCGACTGTGACCCACTTTTCGGTCTCGCTCATGGATTTGCTAACAAAAGGGAGGGGAGCTGAGATGTTGATACACACACACACACACACAAACAGACACACATAATGAAAGAAAGAAAGAAACTCTCTAAGCCCTCTAAACTGTGTTCAGTGACCTCCGTCCCATCCCCCAATCTCTGCTTGCTGTGAGATCGCGTTCCTTTCAGTCCCAAACACAAACACACATGCAGTCACATCCCTTCACTTATTACCTTTACCTCTCTTCTTGTCCATATTACCTTTGTCTCACTGCCCTTTCTGCTTTATATCAGCAGTAAGGAATCTTTGGATAACAAAAGGGGTGTGTGGCATGAATATAGGGTGAGGTAACTTGATACAACCCAATAGCGTGGCTGCTACAAAACATTCCTTTTTTTACTGAATGTGACCACATTTAAAGACACTGATGAAGACAGCACCAACCATATATCACACTGAAGTGTTATATACGATCCAATCCATTAATCCAATATTTCTTGGCTTTCTCCTGTGCAGACCACTCACTCGGATTACTGCAGCAACTTGAACCTTCCACACACATTTTACAATGTGAGGTTTACATTTTATAGCCATTGAGTAAGTGAAAATCAGGACGTGCGTTGTACTGAAATGTGTTTTTGTAGACTGGGAATGTAGTCATTTAGTTAAAGCTGCACTCATATATTTTTGGTCACTAGGAGGCAGAAAAACATCACAACAAGGCTGACAAACAGCCACCACCATATCACCAACTTATACAGTGGTTGTAGCTAACATATTAGCTAACAGTTGGTAACTTAAAGCAAAAGTTTGTACGTTTTGGAAAGTGCACCAGGAGTTTGACGATAAGAGCGATGCCACTCTCAAATCTGTCCAGTAAGAACAAGGCTACAGCTTGCAGCAGGTGAACATTAACAGGTGAAACAGCTAGCCTGGCTCTGTCCAGCAGTAAGAAATTCCACCAACTGCCACCTCTAAAGCTCACTAATTAACACATTATATATATAATATATATATATTTGTTTAATCCATATGATAACTCCTATTTATTTGCGATGTGTGGGACATTTCTTACCAAATGTATAATTATGAAAAAGGTAAAAAAAAAATACACGTGGGGATAACAGTGCACATTTAAAGACAGTGTCTCCTGGAAGACATTCATATTACTGCACTCGTTTGGTCAAAGGTCAAAGATATCTTTATTGTCCCTGAGGGGCAAATTGGACTACAGCCAGAAATGCAGCACAAAACAACATCAACGGAAAAGGCAACAAGCCAACAGGTAGACAAAAGTACAGTTAGCAGCAGTCATGGGTTATTTAGCAGGCCTATGATGGCAGGAACAAAGGAATTCTTGTGCCTGTTTGTCATGCTCCTTGGTTTGTTTGCTCATGTTAAACTAACAAGAATTGTTGTGATTTTAGTAATAGCTGCTCCACTAGGTAGATGTTAACTTAAGGAGGAATATGTTTTGGTACCATGTTTTCTTGATTGACAGATGTCTCAGCCTACAACAGTCAGCTGTAGTGGTTGCTGCTTGTTCATCCCAGCTGAGTTCCGTCCAGGCATATTCCCCTATTTTCTGACTTTAGCACCTGCCAAGATGACAGTGAGCAATAAACTTGAATCCAAGCTTCAAAACGCCAAGTCAGGGCTGACGCTACCGATGGTACATTGATTTTTTTCTTACAATCTATGAATCATTATCGGACGTGGCTGTACTGTGGAGCTAATAAACATTTTATCTTAATTAATTTTTAAGTGCTATGAAGCAACGGTGTATCATGGTTATTTGATTAGAGAATTTCCTCACTGGGCATAGTACAAAGCCAACCACCAAAGAGCTCCAAAGAGAGAAATCATATAAACAAGACACGTATAAACTGTTTTCCTACTTTCATTTTTCCCTTTATTTGATTGATTGCTGGCAGTATTGCAGAGCCGTGACGCTACAAAAACGTAAAAGAGCACAACTTGCTTATATTTTAATTATCTAAAGGGAAATCAGCTAGATGAAGCAGTACTGTGAGAGTGAATGACACAGATTGTTTATTGTCTTAATTTTTGAAAATATAATTGTGCCTAAAGAAACCCTAATTTAAATAAACATCCATTTTGATAAACTGTAGCTGCGCTGTCAAACTGCAAAGCTTCTGCGAGGTCTCGTTCAGAATAATGTGAAAGGATGCTGTGTGTGACTAGATCAGTAAAGTGATCCTGTCAGTTGTGTATGGATAGTGCAGTTGGCTGCAGCTGCGCTCCACCAGGCCAAGTCTGACTCATCGCGGCAGCATTCCACCGTGTCACTCGTCTCAGTGTCCATTATCTCCATGAGCATTCTACATACAATCTGTCACAGTGCTGTCCTTATCTCAAACTGTCAGCTACTTGTAAATGGGAAGAATATCCAAGTTTGTAGAGATGCATGTCTGAATAGAAAGCCAGATAATAGCGGTTTCTTAGGGGTAAAGACAAGATCTACCTCTAAAGCACCACAAACAGTAACTTTAGGCAGTCATATAGACCATCATTGGCAATCCATCCAATAGTTGATGAGACATTTCACACTGAATCACAAATGTCAGCCTCATGGTGGATCAACAGTCTTATGGATTGATTGACTGGGAACAATTAAAATCTTTATAAAAGTCTGTGCTAATCAATTGTGAAAAGTTGCCTTGATGGTGGCACTAAACGAAAAGTCAGGGGATCGCCAAAGTAGACATCCTCGGGAGACATTAAATGACTGCACAAAATTTCATCATAATCCATCATATGGTTGCAGATATTTCAGTCTGAACCAAAGGGGTTGAACAACCGTCAAACCAACACTGGCATCCCTAGAGCTACGGTCTAATATTTCATTCTCACTGCCACCTGTGGCTTCCAAAACTCTAAAGTGTCAAGTATTAATATGAATTAACCAAGTATATGTCATTTAACCAGTATTGTTCCATTGTTAAAAATCTGTGCTTATACCACGTGTGAGAATACGTGGTATTCAAAGATTTCAAAGTAAATAAGCAGCCCTTCCCTCGGTCACCATGGTTTGACCTGTCTCGTCTGGTGTGTATGTCCAATACATGTCCAAACAAAAGAAACCACAGGTCAGTCAGTTGTTTTACAATTTTATTTGTGCAAAGCAGAAAAGTAAATTTACAGCCAAGATCAAATCCACCCAAAACCTTTTCCATTACAGAGTATGTTTTTACGAGTACATACGTGTTCAGTGTAGCTGCATAGATACCAAAGATTATCACTGTGAGTCACATGATAGTGTGTTGTGGTAGTTGTGGATGCTATCAGAGCAGAATGTGTTTTATTAACAAAGAAAAAGTGTATTATATTAACACAATGTACATTCTTAAGAATGATAAGCAGTTCTTTCTTTATATTTGGATGGTTTTAGCACGACCCTCTATATATTTGTTAGTAAATCTTACACATGTTAAAACAAGTAAAAACAGAAGTGAGGGTTGTTCATTTGTTCTCTACTGGGGACAGATAACAATTTTACTGGAAGAACCAGTAAAGTAAGTGTTAGTTATTTTCATGTGAAGATACTGAAAGTGAAACAACAATTATGGAATGTACATAGTTACAGATCACGTGTCCATTTTTTCTATAATAATTGTAAAAAAATAATAATTTTGGAAAACCACAAAATAATCGAGATAGAAAGAGAATATAGTGAAAGTTCAGGACAGATACATTTCAGAAATGAAGGAAAAAATTCATACAAATTCAAGTTAGGTAGAAGAAAGGGCCAACGAATGGCATTAAAAATAAGAATAGGTGCTAAAGTAAATACTACTGCCTAATGAGAAATGTACCAGTAACACATAAAACACTTAATAAAAGTTTAATAGTCATCCAGTATAATCCACTGCACATTCTGCTGGTGAATCCCCAGTCCCATTCAATCTAAAAATAAATTTAAAACCATAAAATATACAATAAAATACACTTGTATGCATGTAAAATAAAAGTAAAGTCACAGTTCAACAACATGCAAATGTTTAAACATGAAAATACCCAAGTACATATATTGTTTGTTTTTTTTCTTTCTCGGTCCTCAGATCAAAAGTGCCACAGTAGACATTCAAGCACCACTGGGTGGTCCCAGTATCAGGTGACTGGTGTAGTGTCAGTTTAGTTTTATGATCCAGCTCAATTCCATCAGGTCTGTGTACACTGTGTAGCCATTCTTACGCGAAGTAGGTAGTGCCTACTGTACACTTCACAAGAGTCACATATTCAATTTGGTGGCTCCCACGCTAAATTCCAGTGGCTCACAGGTAAACAGGGATGTATAAATCTGCTACAACTTAATGGGGGATAAAAAAAAAATAGATATGCATGTCAGCCTTTGTGGTGGTTGCAGATTTCATTTGTAGCAGCACAGTCACACTTTTGCTTTTAAGCTGCATTTCTTCATGTAACTTTCCAGCAACTATGAATTGTACATTTTGTGGCAAACACGGATCAAACAAAATGTTTCCAACCTATGGCAGATATTTAGGTTTTGGATTGACTTTTGCTAAACCCCTATTTCAAACAACGATTGTCCAATTATGGCATAGCAACCGTAAGTTGGTATAGCAGACGCTTCAATATTTGGATTTCTCCACATGTTCTGCATGAGGTTGTAATAAAAGCCATACTCAGCAGCATTTAAAGAGTTTGGAGAATTATGTAGTTTCTTTTAGTCTTTTTAAAACCAGAAACACAAGAGATAAGTGTTGGAAATCCATTACACAGTGTCATTTTCTAAACTGCAATTGTTAGCATGTCCAGCTAATTAGCTTACTACCTACCTAACTACCATCGGTAACCGAGCCTTAATTTCAAGGTGAAAGAGATCATATCATTAACTACATTCGCTTTTGAATTTCCGAAAAAAAAAAAGACAAAATCATTTACATCTAGCACATTGACTGTGTTTTCCCATGTCTTCTACATGGATCTTTAACTGGTGAGGATGCTGACTTCTTGCCTGGGATGTGTGGCTTTAGCTTCAGTCTTTTACCATAATACCATGTATGTAGCCATCAAGTGCAGATTTAAGAACCATTTTACAGGGGTTCTTGTATTAAAACAAGTTAGCATGAAAAATTTAAATCTCAGCATTTAGCTTAAATAGCTAGCTAGCCACAGCTGATAAAATCTCCCAGCAACAGATGTCATTACCAATCGATCAAAATTGATGGGACTGGCTAAAAATGGGAAGTCTGCTTTTGTCTAACACTGTCTGACATCAAGGACCAATTGTTTAAAAAAAATACAATAAAATAAAAGTGGT
Source organism: Gadopsis marmoratus (assembly GCA_036023855.1). Taxonomy (NCBI): domain Eukaryota; kingdom Metazoa; phylum Chordata; class Actinopteri; order Centrarchiformes; family Percichthyidae; genus Gadopsis; species Gadopsis marmoratus. The sequence goes on from JAVQJF010057463.1 coordinate 27,139, forward strand.
AAGAGTGTAAATCAGCCCTGTTTTCACTGTAAATGTGTGAGAATGGAAATTTTGAAAGGGTCAGCAACAGTAACTGAGGAGTGGGCTTAGAGAAAGCACAATTTTAGCCTGTTTTTCTTCACTGGGGACGGCACCCTTCCAATATGGGAAATGTGACATTTTGATTTTGACAAAATTGATTTCTAGCATGGAAATCTTTGCTGTAATTGTCATTTCTAAATAAATCTAATGGGCAATGAGCTGAGAAGCTAGCTTGTGGTCACTTGTACCAGAGTTAATTACAGTGGGAAGAGGAATGCTAATCATGCCTTTTTTGACCAAAATTAGAGGGGTGCCCAGCAAAGAAAATACACTAAAATTCTAAATAGCCAGGTCTCATTTAAAGGCAAATTGACGGCCGTCTTGACAGCAGATGTGTATCTGTGTACGCTTACAATGACTGGATGGGGTGAGGTAGAATTGAGCTGGTCTCAGGATGTTTGGATGAGAGACAGCAGGACAAATAAGTAACAGTATCACTCTGACCGTCTCTCATTCTTAACAGTGATCTCACTGCATAGCAGAAAGCCTAAAAGCAGAACCTGTAAGGTAAGCCTGATGCACACAGGGCATAGTGCTTCAATGTTCCAGTGCTGAATTCCTTTGTCAAAAGTGCATTAAGCAAAACTTTCACCACACTATAGCAAACAATGGCCATAATATGAGCCTGCGTTTGTGTGTGTAGCTCTTAGTAGTAGAGAGGGGTCTTGTTCAAGCCATATTTTACTAAATACCCCTTTAACAAAGTTACTGTCCAGCTACAGCTTATTTAAAAAGCTATCTATGCAAAATTCAGCTGTGCAGTACGATGTATGCCGTTATTCTGGGTATTGGTACGATAATGAGGCGACTTGGCATTAGGCACTTACGCCCAAAAAACTGTGACATCACCAAAGAATCCATTACCACAATAAGGAACCATCGTCATGTGTGCTGTGTGATGCTCTCTTCAATGCAGTGAAAAAACTAAAATATGGTCAGTTACCTCCCTAGTGTCCAATAGAGATCTTAGCAACAATTCCTCAGGCTTATAGAGCATGGCGGGATTGTCTTTTTGGCTAAATGTGAAAATGCAGATGTCAATGCCCAATGCATAAACTACCAGAGATATGGATCTACTCGTCACAGTGATCCATAATAATACCATAAACCCACCAAACAGGTTGAAAATTCACAGGCTGATCAGTATAACTGCATCATTAGTTAGGAAGCCACAAAGGACCAGACCTAAATTAAATGGATATACATGACTTTGATTTGGTGGAGTTTAGGCAGCAGCCCAGAAAAATGCAACATATCTGTATTTGCCCTGACCTGAAGAAAATGTCAAGTACAACCATTTAAAATGAAAATCAAACAAACAGCAAGTGTGTAATATGCATAAATGCAGACATCAATCTGACCTGTTGATCAAGTCATGATTCCACCAGCCATCAATATTCAACCCATCAATAACAGTTAGGGTTACTGGCCTGTTTACTGGCACATTGAGATCTATATATATAATATACATAGTTAGCAACTGGCTGCTTCAGGAATCTAACCAAGAGAAGTTCACATTTTGGTTCTTTCCAACAGAGCATTTCCATAAGGGAATGATCAATACTTCTACATTGATGCAATGTTAACATTTCCAATCTAGCTGTTACTGAAATCCACCACTCTCCTGCTCAAAACGTAACCCTCATGTTAGTGATATGGTTCGAACAAGGCAGAAGCAGAGAGCAGTTCTGGACAGAGATAAATGTTAGTACAAGTCGATGTTTTTTCTTTTCTTTTTTTGACGCTCGGGAAGTTACACAGTGTGAACTTTGAGCTGCAAGAGATTGTGTACTTCAAACACCTAGCCCCGATCAAGTTTTGGCTTTGGTCAACACAACACCAACAGTAGCCAGAAAATCTCCTACACCAGCAGGGAATATAAGTAAAGTGTGGATCAGCCTGTATGTCCTCCTACTGCTATCTGGCTGGATGTGTTCAATCCATCCAATAATTTCATTCCATTAGACAGCCCAGATAGTCTTCTGCTGGAAGTAGGCATCAAATCTGGCCACGGCGTACTCCTACAACACAGTCAAGTTGCAAATATACATTAATATATACATACAAGCACAATTCAAATTCTCTAAAACAAAAAAAACACACTGAGGGGTTTGAAATTACATACACTAATAATTCACTTGGTAATGCTGTACATTTCCATACCATTATTTTCATCAGTAGAGTCATGTCATACTCACTACTTTGCTGCTCCGAGTTTCTCTTTTTAACGTTCACTAATTATTATTTCTAGTTGTTTCCACTTTGCAGTTTATTTTTAAATCGCTACTGTCATGATGTTTCCTAGTAAAAGCCTACCAGTAAAGGGAGAGATTATGCCGTTTGACCCAATCGAAAGCTGTCATTGTTAAACATCTGTGAAGGAAGTATTGAGTTTCATTAACGGAAGCTTAACAGCAATCAAAAATATGGCAACTGGAAAACATTTGTGAATGGAAACCGTAAAGTCAGAGCAGCAGACTGGTGAAAATGGCACGACTGTCGTGGTTTAATTTGCCTGTTTTCATCCTATGATCAGGTTATTAAATACCATACAATGCACATTAATCGATGAATTACTCAATATTCCCAACATGCTGCATTTCAGTACATTCATGACTAAACCACACTACATTATTGCACATTTATGTACACTGACCTATGGTATTGTATATAGTTTTATTATTGTTTTTATTATTGTATAGACTTTTTCCATTTACTGTTCACTCCCTTTTACCATTTTCTTTTTTTGATATTTTGACAGGCTGACAAGAACTGACCTCCTCTTCTGACACAGTAAATATTGACGTTGTATCAAGGGGAAAATACTGCTTATGCCTTATTCACTGTGTTTTCATGGAGTGCAGTATGTACTTAATTTTCTCCTTCATATGTTACAGCCATTTAAAGGAAAAAAAAGCAAAAAGTAATAACACTTGTACTCACCAGGTATCCAAACTTAATGGTGGAGAGCCGGGCCTGGATGATGGACCACAAGCCCCAAAAGAAGTGGGATGCCAGGGAGAACCTACATTCAAAAACACAGTGTCACCTTTCTATTGTATTGCCATGTTGTGTGAGTTTACACCGTGTCCTACATCTGAGCTCACCTGTTGACCTCCACGTACAGCTCCTCCTTCACTTTTATTTGGTCCTCTTCACTCAGGTTGTCAAAGCCTTGGTCAGACTCACGCAGGTAGCTTTCAATGAAGTGGAGCTGTATAGAGACATGACAAGTTCACGCGAGTCAGAAGTTGACAGGCAAAACCAAATAAATAAGACGTTAGTGTATTAACATGTCATACACACCTGCTGGGCCTTTGAAGGGTAGGCCTGAGCATTAACTTTGAAAAAAGGAAACTCATCACAGTTGTAGTCGTACATCCATTCGCAGAAATGGTTGCCAATATCAAACCCCCTGCAAGGTTAACATATGGACAGAAAGAGAAACAATTAGAGATGATGAATGATGATGAATGATGCATTAATAAATACCTTCTGTTTGACATCACATGATGCCTGTTGGGGTTTGTATTGCATAACTCAATGTGTATTGAAGGTTTGGAGGAGTCATGACACTCAAGGGCAAGATAAAACAGCCTGTGGCTTTCACACCTAGTCAGTTTCTTTGAAGCCCTGCGTATTCTTGGTTTTGTTTGCTCATGAGAACATCAGCTCTTGTTTGTCAGGCAGGAATGCTCACTATTTTTCCAAAGCCATCTTGAAGTCATTTGTGCTAAGCAGTCAGCTGCCCTGCCCTGTCTTGTATGGGTTAAAGGTAAGTAAAGTGAAGGAAAAACACTGCATGAGGTAATACGGACAGGGGAATGCATTGTCACGCCCGGTGGACTCAGGCTTGTGTTTCTTTAGTGTGATGTGACTTTAACGGGTTGTGCCTCCCCTGTGTGTCCAGTGTTTCCATCCCGGGAGTGGTTCCCTCCTTATTTGGTCATGTGTCCTGCTCTCGTTAGTCTCCCTCCTGTGCTGATCCTTTCCACCTGTTCCCAGTGTTCACCTGTGTCTGTTTCCCTCGTTAGTCTGTGTGACTATATATACACTGCCCGGCCAGGAAAAAGTCACCACCTGGATTTAACTAAGCAAATAGGTAAGAAAACCACTTATCAGTGAGGCTAATCGGGGAAAAAAGGCTTCAATTTGCTAGGGAGCATAAAGATTGGACTCTGGAGCAATGGAAGGTGGTCATGTGGTCTGATGAGTCCAGATTTAACGTTCCAGAGTGATGGGTGCATCAGAGTAAGAAGAGAGGCAGATGAAGTGATGCACCCATCATGCCTAGTGCCTACTGTACAAGCCTGTGGGGGCAGTGCTGTGATCTGGGGTTGCTGCAGTTGGTCAGGTCTTCAGCAACATTATGTGGCCAAAGAATGAAGTCATATACTGAATGACCAGGTTATTCCATCAATGGATATTTTCTTCCCTGATGGCACGGGTATTGTTTCAATAAGCTTCTGCAACGTCACATTTATTACTGTCCAGAGTTGCAGTAATTTTCACCAAGATCTTGTATTGATGATGGGAGAGTCGGACCACCGTGCAAAGTCTTCTCCAGCACATCCCAAAGATTCTCAATGGGGTTAAGGTCCTGGACTCTGTGGAGGCCAGTCCACATGTGAAAATGATGTCTCGTGCTCCCTGAACCACTCTTTCACAGTTTGAGCCCGATGAATCCTGGCATTGTCATCTTGGAATATGCCCGTCACTCTGGAACAGGGTCAATCTGGACTTATCAGACCACATGACCTTCTTCCATTGCTCCAGAGTCCAATCTTTATGCTCCCTAGCAAATTGAAGCCTTTTTTTCAGATTAGCCTCACTGATAAGTGGTTTTCTTACCTATTTGCTTAGTTAAATCCAGGTGGTGACTTT
>JAVQJF010057472.1:0-14846 GCA_036023855.1 Gadopsis marmoratus
ATGCGGTGGCCCTCATGTTAACTTTACCCAACATTGATACAGCAGCTTTACTGACAGCTTAAATTTACGATTTAGTCTTTTTGTGTTCTGTCAACATGGTTTGGATCCTGCGCCCCCTGTCTGTTCACTCTGTCACAGCTCTGCAGCACCGCGCTAGCTGTCATTGGTCCAAAGTCAGCCTCTCTGGGCTGAAAGAATTTAGCCCAAATGCTCAGCAAATCAAGGGGGCGTGCCACAACACCTGTCACTCACTTAACACGAATCTGATTGGACGCTGATGCCGCTGAGTTTGGGCTGTAAAAAATAAGCCCATTTCAATATATCCTGCGTTTTTCTTTCTATTTCCTCCGTTTTTCTTGTGACTACTTGGTTCTGTTGCTCCTCTAACTCCCACCAAAATTGAAGACGATCTGTTTTAAGGTTTTTATAATTATTTTATCATATTTATTGTAAAGGACAGGGAGGGCTGAGCCCTGTTAGCCCACTGATACCAGCCGTCCCTGTCGCCAAGTACATTTTAAATGATCTGCATGGAAAACTTAGTCGAATATCTTCAAATGGAGTTTATTTTTGCTTGAAGCAGAACATCCTGTCACAAGCTAAATTACAGTCACGTCCAACCACATTTAAAGGAGTAGCTCAACATTTTAGGAATTCTGCCCATGTGCTGCCAGGAGACAGCTAGCTTAGCTTAGCATAACGACTGGCTCTGTCCAAAGGTTAACAACATCCACCTACCAGCACCTCTAAGGGCCCAAACGTGTTCCGTGCACGTACATGAACACGCCTGGCCCCGCTGGCACAAACGTGCTCAGATATTTACAGACACGCATCTCGGATTGTGCCTTTAATTTAGAAGTTTAAAGTATTGAAGTTGCTTCCCGCCACTGGCGCCCTGAAAGGGCCCGCAGGCCGCGGTTTGTGCTGCTCACCCTGCAAACGCAGCTGTCCTGTGTGGCGCTGCAGGTCTTGGCTTTGTGGACTACAAACGTGTCGCAGACGTGCTATATGTTGCATTCTGGGAAATGTAGCATAAAGGGTTTTTGGCGCTCGAGCCGTACAGAGGGCCGGAAGTCTAGATGTCTTGGCCTCTGTTGCTTCAGTTTTAAGGGTGATGGTACGTAGTGATGAACCTACAGAGAAATGTTGCCCGAATCTGCTGCTTTATAGCGAGTTTCAGCTCTGCAGCTTACAGCCGTCCTGTTCTGTTTCACTCTGAGAAAAAGCTCTGATAAACCCACGGTACACAAACCTGCTCACCACCAAACCGCAGACGAGACACAGTACAGACATTACGACTATCTGGTGAACATGGTGGAGCATTTAGCAGCTAAAGAGCCAGATATTTTCCTCAGGAGTTGGTGGAGACCAAATACAGAGCTAACAGAGTTAAAGTCGGACTTTGACATTCATCAGGTGACACAAACACGACTCCTAATGAATCATAATGTTGCTCCATGGCCCAAAAATATGATGTCATTACAGGTTTAAGATTTTAGGTATTCAATTTAAGGCATGAATCAATCATGAATCCAATCAATTATGCCCATTTCTTCACTTTGTAGCCCAATAATGAATATTTAAATACCGCAAGCTGTAATGTTGCCGACTGCATATTGACAAAAACAAAGGTCCTAAAAACTTCACATAGAAAATGAATGAAACGTTATGCAAAATAAATGACTTAATATATTAATCAAAATAATTTACATGTGGAAAAAAAAGATCTCAAAAAACAAGCCCAAAGGTAGAAAAGGTTTATTACTGAAAAGGCATTTAAACATTCCCGTTGAACTGGTAAACAAGTCATCAAGACAGAACTACATTCTCAGAGGTGAAATAGCTTGGTCACCTCCAGCTATTTCCACTGTTGTGTTGCTGTGCAGGCAGTTTCTCCAAGCATGACTGACCTCAACAGCTTTGTGCTCAAACAGGACATTATTTCAGCATGTTACTCCTAATGAAAATGATACAAAAACATGGGAATGCATTCCAGAGCTCATCTCTGATATACAACGGCTCATCCATTTACTACTCATGCAGGAAAGCCTTTGGATCCTCAATACTCACAAATGAGAAACGTCTCTATCGTGTAACTATCTACGGATATGAATTATGCATCATCAATAATCATTATATAAGAGGAGATTCAATAAATAATAAAGTTGCTCAAAAACGGCACAGTTAAACAAACATTTGGCATCTCAACCACTTTAGTATTTTGTGTATTTACAACGCAGGAGTTGGTTTGATGTTTTACGTCACATGGTGAAGCTGATATGAGCTGCAGATGTCGACAGACTTGAGAAAGTTACTGTAAAAATGCTGTCACCATGGAATGATACATGTAGGGCTCGGGATGTGGAGAACAGAATGGTGGCGTGCCACATTAAACGTGTACAACACTTCTAGACACCCATGCAACAATCCAGAAACTAACAAGGGGCCTAGAACAGTTTTGGACCTGAATGCAAGCCTGCCACGAGTGCAGACAAAACTGTGTACAAAACCGATAGCAAGTGTCAGCTCGAACAAATAAACTCTTGTGCTGTATGTGTGTGACAGTTTCTTACAGCTGGCTGATGGGGGGGGGTCCATTTAAATTGACAATGATTTATTGTACCTATCAGATATCAGAGTGTCAGTGTTGTGTTATCCTTCAAAACTTGACATTTCATTTAAATGTCTCTGTAGTTTTAATTTATTAGTTGAATTGTTCAGCAGGGTGTGATGTACATTAATTCCCCATTTTAGAGCAGTAATATGTCCCACAGTTTGCTCATCACTGAGTAAGGTAGTAGGGTGCTAAACTCCCCAATGACCGTTTATTGGTATAAGACTTTATGAATCAGACAATCATAATCTCACCAATAAAAACTGAAATTCAAAAGCAATAAAACACTCTGGTTCGGTTCAGTGCACTCGGGGGTTTTGCTGCTGCAGCCTTACTTGGTATGAGCAGTAACTTATGCTGACCAATGTTAGCTAATTTTAGACGGACACGTACTGCAGTGTAGCTGACTTTATGACTCATCTCTACTTGTGCTATGCTACGTTTTAGCTACCCACATTTGTGACTTCAGCACTCCAAACCTAACTTTGTAACTTGATCACGTACCATTCCCCGTGCAAACCTTAGGGGGCAAATTCTAAATGCTACTATAGCCTGCTATCCAGCAGCAGGTTGTATTCTCATGATCTTCAGATGTCTACTGTCTTCCTGGAATGATGAAATGATTGCCCTGGGCAAGAACAATGTTTAAATCCAATATCTCGCTGCTGAGCCTGACCCCATCCTGCCCGAGCAGAGCAGCGGAGAAGCTGAATTGAACAGAGCAGCACAGTTTGTGGAAATGCTGGGATTTAATTGTTGGTTTCACTCCAGGAAAACATTTTTTCCGCTCTGGGCAGATAGAGGACATCTGTGTGATCGCATGACGTTTTACATATTTCATCCCCCAGGGTGAGTGTAGGTACGCTATGTGACCAAATCATGCTGAGGTCACAAATAGGCCTCAGTTTCAGCATGTCACCAATAAATATTTCAATGGTTTCAACACAGAAGTGAAATGAGAAGTAAACACAGCATACTGTACCTCACAAGGACTTTATTGTCTTTGGGAAATGAGGGAAAATTGCTCTTATCCTGTAATTGCCACTTGTGTTGCTGTTCAGCAAAAGTTATTCTTTGTGGAGGATTTATTGTATGATGGTCTGAATGCTGTTTGAGTTTTCTGTCAGATTGGGATTAACATCTGTGGGAGACGCTGAATGCTTATAGTTGTTGAGGTGTAAAATGTCGAACAAGAAAAATGTAAATGATTAAGGGTTTCTGTTTGTCCATCACAGAGATAGGTCCAGGGTGCTTTTAGCCTAGTACTTCCCAGAATGTTGGACTTTTAAAAACATTTTTAAATCACAAAATCCCAGTTGTGGCAGCTTGAATATGAAAAATGTCCATATTGACGTTCATAAACCCCACATTACAACTCTGGTAGGATATGAGGTAAAGCTGCTTCTTGGGGTGAATGTTTCCTACACAGCAATCTCTGTCAAGGTGCCACCCTATGAAGGTAAATAAACTGATAAAAAATGACAATAAATAAATAAGATAATAAAGACGATAACGTGTGGGTTTTGTCTCCGGGTCTGTGGTCTTCACTTGTCTCTCACAGTCATCTGCCCTGCTGTTCAGCTCCCGTGTGCTTCTGCAAAACAAGTCAGACAAAAGTGGCAAGAACTTACAAGAACAAATAACATACTGATGATTCTTTTCCAGAGCCTAACGTGTAGCTAGGTTCAGGGCAGCGTTAGAGGAGGTTTCATGCGATCATCAATAGGATTAGAAAGGAGAAAAAAACATGCTTCAGATACACAGAAGTACTTTTCTAAAATCTTCAAATGAAACAGGCTGAGAAGGAAATACCAGTCTTTGGGGGCAAAAAGGTAGGGCACCACCACCGCTAGAAAAAAGACTTATGAGGTCTTGAAAATCAAAGGATTAATCCTCCTGGGAGCTTGAATGAGCTCCGCAAATTTCATGGCCATCTGTCTATCAGACAATAAAACATCTAGCGTGCAGAGGTCACGAGGGTGTTGCAGGAGAACACGCAGAGTCCAAAATGAAAAGGGTTTTGTCTCTGGGGACTACGAGCGTGTCCATTACATTTCACAGCACTTTCACTTAGATTTTGATATCTCGTGTGACCTGATGGTGGTGCTAGAAGAAAGATGAAAGGGTCACCAAAATCATTAGAAATCATCATCTGGGGACCATTTAAGTGGGTCTATGTAACTTCAACCTTCTTCTATGTAACGTCTATGACTGTATGCAACTGGTTAACTGCAGCCACTGTGTGATATTTCTCCAACATTAGCTTCTCTACACTGGCTCCCTGTAAAATTCAGAATAGAATTTAAAATCCCCCCCATCACCTACACAGCGGCTGGCGTCCAGGTGCATTACCGCCACCACCTTAATGACACACACAGTTAATTAATCAAATGTCTAAATTATTCTTTAGAATCAGCTACTTTCATGGTGCACTAATCCACATTTTAACACCAACGATGGAAGAAATGACCATGTGTACAGTGAAAGGGTTTCCTCACAGTGATAAGTGCTGTAGAGATTTACCACCAACTCTGCAGTTCCCTTCTACTCTATGGAGCATTTTAGCATATTTAAAGTCCAATGTTTTGGTTTTTACGGCTCTCAAATTTAGCGTTTTGGTTTAAACCCACTGTACTACCTGGCCACTATCAAATCCTTTTGTGAAAAAGGTTTCAAGCTACTGGTTATACCAGACAAAGTAAGGCTGTAGCAAAACAAACCTGAGTGTACTGAATTAAGCAAAGGTCAGCTGTATTGCTCGTTCCCCTGACTAGTGCAGCAACAGTGTTTGGTCCTGGTATTAAATGTTTCTATCGGTCTTCCTTTCACTTCTTGAACCACCATATCTACATACACTAGTTCAACAGCCGCCTTGGCCCCTCTACGTGTCTTCTCTCTGCAGTCGTACTCTACCTGCCAGGGCCCCGCCGTGCTGCTGGAGCTGGCTGGTGAAGAAGCGTTCCCGCTGGGACACCTGCTCGTCCCACGCCTCCAGTATTCGCTGCTGCTCCACGGGATCCAGGGTCAGGGTGTCCGGGTGAGCCTCGTCGATGTGGGCCCGCACTCCCTCCAGGCTGTGGGAGTACTGCAGCTCCCCGCACACCATGCACACCAGCAGCTGGTTGAGCGGATCGTAGTCCATGAGGTAGCGGTTCCTCCACACGGCGTCTGAGACAGGGCCTTCCTCGCCGTTATTATTCTCATAGTCAGCGAACAGAAGCTCGGACTCGTCTGAAAAGACATTCGAAAGAGAGGATGTTTTGTGCCAATCTTTCCATTCTAATGTTCGTTCTTTTAGGTTCAAAATGACAGTTGATTCTTCACCTTCTACTGGTGCTGTGTAATGTGAATATGCAAAGGATCCCGAGTCACTGTCTGCCGAAGTGCTGTGAAACAGAGAGAACAGTCACAATCATCATAATCCTACATCGATCTGGCAGAAAAAGTGATTTTACAGGGCAAATTTCCCACCTCATTAGATGTTGTGACTCGGAGGAGGAGCTCGCCCACTGGCCAGAATCCTAGAGGGATGAGCCAGAGATAAGATTGTAATAAACAAACCTAGAATATGTTCACACTGTAACGAATGTCTGCCAATTCTGTTTCTTCTTCTTATTGCATATAACAATAAAATAAATGTAATCTCACTTCATTCATCTTGCTTAGTGAATGACATAAGATCAATGGATAATTTTACATCCAAATATAGCTCAAACTTGATTGGAACCTCTAGAAAATCTGCTTCATCCACTACGGTTATTAGGAGTCGGTTATGATATAAAGTCTGTCTCCATTGCACTTTATCTCATTTTGCATTTATCGATACACCAACTCTTCCACCTCAGCCAAGTGGAACATTTTGCTCCACGTTTCCACTCCGGTGACTTTATGCCAAATTGAAAATACGCATTACAAACGGGTGAATGAAAACCCACCTGCAGATTACTTTATTACATCTACTTTTAGATATGGGTCATGCCCAGATCCATTCATTCATTAATTTGAGATATAAAATAAGTCTGCATCTACAATATACAATGAATGGAACTTAGTTTTGAGTCCCTCTGTAGTCATGTAGCATCATTGTTTTGCATCTCTTTGGTGTGATTTTATGTCTCTTTGTGGACATTTTTAGACACTTTGTGGTTGTTTAGCGTCTCTTTGTAGTCCTCTTTGTTATAGCATTACATCTCTTTGTGGTCCTTTTTTGTCCGTTGTAGCCGTTTGATTGACTTTCGAACAAATGTTAGCAATCACGTCAAGCAAAAGCTGTGGTTCTGGCACCCCATGACCCCTTGGGCCCCTGGGCCCGTGCCCGCTGGGCCCGTTCAGTAATCCATTCATTGTAGTACAACTCAGACTGTGAAAACTGTATCATGGGATGGGAGACTACAAACTTGTAACAAATCGGTTACAGGGACTAATGAAAAGACCATATGTAGTTGAATTGCAGGATCTAGTATTTTTGGAACCCATAGGATTACTAAAGGTCAGGATATGTCTGCCTCACCTGCTTTGATTTTGTCCATTATTTGTAAAATCTGTCTCTCTGAATAAAGAACATTGAATAATAATGATATACCTTTATTGATGTTTAGAGATTTTTTTTTTGCATTACCTTGAACTTGACACTTGACTACATTTTCCTCATCGCTCCCTAACATGGCCCCTAAAACAATATACTGAGTTTTAATTTAAGTGGGTTGTCAGTACACATGGTAACCAGTCTGACATCACAACCTTTAGGCATTCAGCAGTACACAAACACCTGTGTGAGGACCTAAGAGTTGCTCAGAGGTACATCAGTACATGTTTAATTTAGTAGGTGACCACAAGCTAAGGTTCGGTTTCTGTTTAGTTTAGTTTTAATATCTCTTATGCACTCTGTTCTCAGTATCAAGGCATATGTGTGCGTTGTGAGCATAAATAGAGAGACATAGTGCTTGAATCTAAACTTACGTGACTTGTGAACAGAAATGAGAACCCGCAAACAAATTCCATCGTACAATTATCTTCCAGTTTTTTGTAACAATGTAGCCTAAGAGGTGTTTTATTATGAATAATCTGTGTTCTTCATCGTAGAATGTGAACATAATAATTACACAGAGCCTCTAAGCCATAAAACATGTTTTTTATATACCTGTGCAGCTCTTACTTGTGGTTGTAGGTCCTGGGCAGGCAGGATGGGCCTCCAGTTGCTGGGGGGTCTCCTTGGAGCGATTCCCTTATCCCGAATGGCCTTCCGGGCTCTCTGCTCCTTCTTTTTAATCCTCCAGTACTCCCGCTTCCTCCTCAGAAAATCCTCCTCGGACTCCCCTGGGATGGGTTTTGGCGGAACCATGGTGCTTATATGTGCCAGCTTGGTGGGAGATTGTACCATCTGTGTGGGGGTCTGAAGTTGGGCACAAGGGATTTTTATTGGACTGAGGGTGGAATTTGGAGTTTGACCAGGGGGTTCTATGGGTTGCAGGTTGATGCTGGACAGCGGATTGTCTGGGGGCTTCAGAGTAGGGAGGGAGGGGGCCGAGTCTACATCTGCGCTTCCAGACATCCACTTCCGTGAGCCTGGCACGGCTTGCTGCCGAGTCTCTGGAGTGGACATGATCTGTGAACGTCCAACATTCATGTTGTTCTGCTCACTTCTGCGTGAGCAGGAGACACTGGTGAGGGGCAACTTGATCTGGAGTGTGTCAGGTGGCTGTTCAGCATTACATGTTGTAGGGCTAACGACCAGGACCGTAGGGATACTGGTCACTGCAGTCAGAGAGGCGATGGACGGCCTGGGCTGGAGGGCAGTGTTGATAATTACAAGACCTGGAGCCTGAAAGACAACAACACAGCATGAACAAATGATCAATAGTCTATATTGTTTTTAGACAATAATATTTCTGAAACATGCACACACGTGTTAAATATGCCTCGGTACATAGAGTGTATGGAGCTCATAAAGGGGACATGAGCAGATACTTTTTCTACCTACATTTCTGATGCGCACCAGACAGTATCCCATGTGCACCAGTGACTATTTTGTGAACAAAACATAGTTTCTGGTGTATACCAAAATCCAAACTAAAGGTTTTTGCACATATCTATGCATAGTTAGCCAAAAATTAAACCCCCTCTTCTAGCTGCTGTTCCACAAATGTTTGTAATTCGATGGTTTATCTCACAACTACATGGGTTACTACTACTACTACATACCGTGTGATTTTAACAAAGGCTGATTAGCATACTGTTAGCATTCAACAACAATAATTTTTAAAAACTACTTCAAAAAGGTTTCAATGCAAGATTTCAACGTACAAATGCCACATCAGTGGGTCTTTCGAATGGACTTGTCTCATAAACACAAACACTCTTTGAGGCTTATTGTAAGTAAAATGATGATGTGCTCACATTTACAAAAAAACTCAACATCATGTTTCCACTTTTTAGAAATAGAGCTGGAACAAATGCAAATGTAGCAGAGGATATCTAGCAAAGGGGGCAGGACGCTGTATAATGTGTGATTGTTGCTTCTTCTAACCCCCCCGACTCCAACACAGTGTCTCTCACTAAGATCCAGTCAAATCAGTGCATAAGAATGCTATATCCACCATGTTATGTTAGCTACTTGTTAAAATGTTGGCTGTTTGTTACTCTGCCTCACAATGTGTTGGCACCTGGCATGTGGTATCACCTGGATGTTGCTCTGGGAAGGCCGACTGTTGCCTTCTCCCTGTCTTTCTTTCTGCCTGGCCTTTAACCTGGCCCTTTGCTGCCTCTTCATCAGCTTCCAGTACTCCCTCTTCCTCTGCAGGCCGGTCAAGCCGCTGTGCTCCATCACCACACTGCGAAATGTTTGTTCTGATGGCGAATTGCTGTTTTGGCATTGTTCTCGTGCCTGACACTGTTGATCACAGTGTTGTTGCTGTGGTTGTAGTTGATCCATGGGTAGGTGATGTAGCCTTGGTGGCTCTGGCGAACAGCCGTTTTGATGGCCTGCTTTCTTGCTGCGGAGCCTCTGGGTTCTGCGTGGTGAAGACGGGCTGCCAAAGGTTCCCATGGACGGGTTTACTATGAAGTTAGAATGGGTTTGGGATGAGTGCTCACAGGTTGGGTACAGGACTACCTCACTGGAGGTAGGAAGTGGTGAAAGTGTCTCGCTAATTTGCGTTGAGCCCTTGGAATGAGGGCTTAGGGGATCTCCTTGTACCAAGACATCAGCATCTGGCGGCCAGCTTTTTATCTCCAGCGTCAGGTCAGCAGCAATAGGAGCCACCTCATCCTTTTCAAAAAAGAGCTGAGGTAAATTTGTCTTCATCTCCGGCTCTGAAGCCTCTTCCGTTGAGTCTATTTTAACGTCGGTCTTCTCAATTTTACATTCCGTCACAGTGCTAAGTGACTCCTCCAGGAGTTTTTTCATAGAGGCCACGGCTAGCAGAGTGGTAGCCTGGCTGTCTGCATTCACAGCTGGGTCAGGCTCTGGCTGAAGCACTGGAGGTGGTGGTGGGGAGGATGGGGGCTTGATATTTGGACAGATGGCTTGTTCTGGTTGAGAATTTAGGTCAACTGCTGGCATAGGCCCACGCTCTTGTTTAATTTCACTTGCATGTGGCGTAACAGGCGCACTGCTGTTGGGGAGAGGTTGTGCATTTCCCGTATGTTTAGCAAGCCTCCTGCCAAGCAGTGCAGTTGTCACTGCTACTTGCTTCTGGGCCTTCCTCCTCTGCAGGGCCGCACTGGCCCTCGCTTGTAAGACGCCCTGCTTCAGTCGAACAGCACGAGCTGCTCGCTGCTCACGCTTCTTTATCCTCCAGTATTCCCTTTTCTTCGCCATCCTCTCCTCCTCTGTCAACTCTGGATCCAGAGAGAGAGCCAATAGCGATGGCGCGCCACTTGAGACAGCCATTTTCATGACACAGCCGCCGAGGATCGACTCCGCGGCCGATCCTGCAGAAACGGCACTTTCAGGGGTTTGAGGATGGGTGAGCTTGAGCTGACCTACAGTTGGGATTGCTAATGGAACAGTTGTGCTTTCAAGTTGAGTCCTTGGTTTGATTGACAGTAGTCTTGGAGGCTTGTTGACAGACTGTCCAGCAAGAGGAAAAGAGACTTTCACCTGAGCTGGGCGGAGCGGAGGGGGGGGCTGGTGACCATGAATGGGTGCAACACCACTCTGTCTAGTATCAGGTTGATGCTGGGGTTTTGTGATGGGGGTATTATTAGAAACTACATGAAACTCTTCTGTACTTCTGTGTGCTGCTGTGCTGTGATCTGTAGGAACCTGGGGAATGTTAATAGTCAGTGTCCCGTCCTCCTTGATGAACCCTCCAATGGTCTCAGAGTCGTGGGCAAGGGTGCTTCCTGCCGACTGCGCCAGCGCTCTGGCTCTCCTCATCTCCTCTAGGATTTTCTGGTAACGTTTCACCCTTCGCATCAGAGAGTCCTTCTCCTTCAACCGAGCCTTCACCTCCATTGACAGCTTAGCTCGCTGCTCGCGCTTTTTAATCCGCCAGTACTCTCTCCGTTTGGCTATTATCTGCTCAGGTGTGTCGTTGGGGTCGATTTTGGGGATATTTCTGGTACCAAAGACCGAAGCGAGAAATGTGGATTTACATTTTATGTTTCTTTGATTCATGAAATTCTTCTGAGCTTCGATGAACCTCTGTCTAGGTGTTTTACATCGTGCGATCCCTCTGGAAACATTAGACAGATGTACATAACTTGGAAGCTTTCTGTGCAACTCCCCTCGCCTTTTCACAGACATAACATCAGATTTTATGCTTGTCCTATTCCCGTGTGGATTTTGTACTTTTATCCGATCTGCTTGCAGGTTAACTGTAGCTAAATGTGCGGCCCCACTTTGCAGTTCATCATTTTCCCTTCGGGCAGACGACTTGCCTCGAGTAGGACACTGCTTCTGGCCTGCTCCTCTCAAAAACGACTGAGATGGAAGATGCTGAAGAATCGTGCCTCGCCTCTGGAATGTTATCTCCGCGCTCGGCGTTCTCTCGCTGGCTTTCGCAGCCTGGGCTGCCACCTTTGCTCGCTGCTCTCGCTTTTTGATTCGCCAGTGCTCTCTGCGCTTGGCTGCTCTCTCCTCCTCGGACTCCAGGGACGGTTGTGAGCTGCGAACACATTTAGCCCTCTGCGAGGTGACCAAGGCACTCTTTGTTCCACTTTGAGGTGTTGCGTTCGCCGCTTTGCCCTCCGTTTTATTACAAACACGGACACACGGAGAAGCCACAAAAATCACACCTGTGGTCACATTGGTGGGTAAGAGTAAGGGTTTGGGCTGAATGTGTAATGCAACTTGTGCCTTTTGTTGCGTTTTGGGGACAGATGCGCCCTGCATAGACACACATGGCTGAGGTGTTGTTTTAGCGGAGCTGCCATTGGTAATTCTGGTCACTCTGACTGGAGGCACTGAGGAACTGGTGTTCAGCTGGGTTCCACTGGGCGTGGCTGAGGTAACAGCTCTGCTCACAGCACCCCTCGCTGTTAGGCATTTCACTGTGGTTGCGTTGCCCCCCGCAGCTTTGGCTGAGATGGAACATGATGCTGGCAACTGAGGCAAGACCTTGTTGAGTTTCATTGTCTGCAGCCACTTCTCCTTTTGGCTTTCAGTGGCTTCAACTGAGCTGTCCCCCGCTGTATTTCCACTCCGTGATGCACAAGAGACATTGGCTGTTCTGTGTGACTTGTCATTACTCCGCAAAGGAGATAAACTGGAGTTCACCACCGCAGGGGCATTTAGATGCAGGAGATTTCCTCCTCGGCTGTCTTGTGTTGGATTTCTTCTCTGCTCTGACAGTCTGGCCCTCTGCTCTCGTTTCTTGGTTCTCCAGTATTCTCTCTTTTCGGCAAGCGTGGCATCATCATATTCTGAGGCAGGCCGGTAGCGTTGGGACATTGAACCACCTTTACCTTTTGCAGTTGGCATGCTATAGCCAGCTTGGACAGCCCATCAGTTCTCATCCAACAGTACTGGTGGGCTCTTCCCTCGTCAGGCTGATTCAGTTCATCCCGTCCGTCCAGAATCCTCACTGCCATTAACTTACATGGCGTCTTCCGATATGATGCCGCAGTATATGCTTTTGTTCTGCAGAGCACCTGCCAACTCTCTCAGACATCACATCGGTAAGCAGGCGTCCTGAGGAGCAGAAAACAATTCTTATTTGCACCTTACGCTGTAATAAACCAGCCAACAGATCAGTGATCTGGGGAAGTAATTCATCAAAGTGGTTGTAACAAAGTAATATTATAAAAGTTGTCTTTCAAAAGAAGATCCCAGCATTCCTATAAAAAAATACTACATTATCTGAGGTCAAAGTGGAGCAATGGCTGATATTATACACTCAGTGGCCACTTTATTAGGTACACCTGTACAATCTAATGAACCTAATGCAACAGCTCAGCCATAAATTCTATCCTGATATATACACTATATGTTCAGTTTTTGTGGAAACGGTCAGAGAGGTTTTCATGTAGCTATGTGCTTATTATTGAGGTTGTAGTCGACAGTGTACTGGACTGCATTACAGAGAGGTGTCTAATGTTTTGCCCACTTTATTTACAGTCTAGGGATGCAAGACCTCTTATAAGAGACTCTAACATTTTTGTCTGTAAAATAGTGAAAAATGCCCATAACAATTTACATATTGACATATTTGAAAGTCTTATCTTGTTTGACCAACAGTCAAAATGTTACTACAATAGGAGCAGAAAACCAGTGAACTTCCACATTTTTGCGACAAACCACCGAATTTTAAGTATCTCAGTAAAACGATTAACCGATTGTCAGAATTGCTGCCAGTTAATTTTCCGTTAATCGACTAATCATTTCAGCTCTGTGACAAACATGAGAATATTACAACCACATTTCAATACAATGCTGTCCAGTACAGCGACAACCTTAACTACAATCTCAATAATGAACATAATGAACCTTTAACCTGCGAAGGCAAGCGATTTCCAAATATTCCACATGTGAAATGTAACACGACCTAACATGCAGTAACATCATGGCGAATAATATTTATCGATCGAGATGAATTCGCACCATGAATTGAAATGTGAAAGAATAACGCACTGAAGACGCACGTGAGCCTTTCTTTTGGTAACTTTTCCCTCATTAACGCAGCTAGAAGCTGATGTCCGGACGCCCTGCAGCGACTGTTGCAGCCTCTTCATCATCATCATCATCATCATCATCATCATCTTCATCAGGCAGACTGACGCCCAGCTCCTCTGTCACAACACGGCGAACACGTGACCCGGAGCCCAACAGCTGATAGTCTCGAAATATTTAACCGTAGCATCAATAAGAAGTTCACGCCACCGCAGCTAGACGCGTCGTGCGCGCGCGTGAGCTCTGCGCGCGCGCACGCCACAGGAAGCAGGAAGGAAGCGGCAGCGCGACACTGTCCCTTTAAACCTGTCTGTCCCCTTTCTATCACAAACCCTCCGTGTCGAGAGCCATCTTTATTCTTCCCCCCGTGTCCGTCTGCTCGGAGCCGCGGCGCCGTGTGTCTCCCCGTGGCAGCACAATGGACACGACCCTCCCTCCCGTTGTCCACACGGACGGGCTGCGGACTGCTGCCTGGCGGAGGCGAAAACGCGCACATCGCCGTCGCGAAGCGGGACGCGCGGAAACGTGCGGAAGAAAAACATGCGAACCCGTTTACCTGTCGGTCACACCGAACTTTCCCGGGACACTTTGGGGACGTTTGTGGACAGATGTGTCTGCCAGGACACTGCAGCTACTTTCCGGCCGGCCGGCCGAGCTCCGTGCTGCCTTGACAACGCTGGAAAGTACCAGGATGTGGGACCTGGATGCTCGGCTCTGCGTGCGTGTGCGTGTGCGTTCACTCCGTGGCGTGGAGACACAGAGACGCCCCCCCTCCTCCGTCCTCCTTCCTCCTTTCCTTTCCTTTCCTTTCCTTTCCTTTTCAAATCCTAATAAATGAAGAGGACGAATAAATAAAAATGTTTGCGTCGCAGCATCAGTCTGCTGATTTTGTCACTTTTGAGACAAAAATCAATAATCGATCAATAATAAAGAAAACAGATTGTGTAAAGATTCCAACAACATACAGTCTTTTCCAACTTGCACCAGCTGGACAAAGGTCCACTGATTTGTTGCTGTTGTTTTATTCCAACAGATGACCTCCATTGATGGGGGGGGGGGGGCAGACTCAGCAGGGATGGGGCCACAGTGCGACGTGTGGCTTGAATAATATGATCAATG
>JAVQJF010057479.1:0-19533 GCA_036023855.1 Gadopsis marmoratus
TGTGTGTGTGTGTGTGTGTGTGTGACTGTAGCAGTGACCGTGCCACGCTGGCTAAGCACTGCAGTGAAAGAGGACAAGCCCCAGTTGACCATCCCCATGGGGTTTGATATGGTCGGGACAAATTCAACTCTTCCTCCCTACCCCCAGGATCCTGACCCATGCTAGTCCTCCACATCCACTCCTTCTACCCACAAGCACTAGCACCATCACCCAGCCAAACCCAGCACCAGTCAGCCACCAGCCTCGGTCTAGAGTCTAACCCACATCCATCCTCCAGCCTCAGCCTCCTCCTCCAGGAAAGCCAGTTTGCAGCCTCTCTGTTAGGCGCAGGGTGGGACTGTGAGGCCCCTTCCTACTATCGGAGCTAAATGGATGGAGCGACAGCGCACGGTAAAATGAGGAGGAAAAAGAACGAAGAGAGTGTTGGCTCAGCTTACCGGCTGGGCGTGCAGGAGGGGAGGATGATGCTTCTTACTCTGCTCTTCTTTCCTTCTCTCTGGACCGAGGTGAAACACTGATGGATGCAGGGGAACAAAAGAGGAGCACAGAAGGAGGCAAACTGCATACACTAAGCAGCTGGTGGCTAGGGAGAGAATGGAGCAAGACGAAAGGCGACAGGGAGTGCAACAAAAAAATTAGGAAAAAGTCCGTGTGTTGCTTATCTCTGTCTTCCTTGGAGAGACTCCTTTATCCTTGTGAGCCAGAGGGCTGTGGATTCACCTAAACACTGAGCACACGCACTGCCTCACGCCACACAGCCCTCCCTCTTCCTCTCTCTCTCTCTGCACTAAAGACAGCAGCTGCTGGTCTATGAGAAATAGAACGCTTTGTCCCCCTCCCTCTCCCCTTCTCCTCCTACCTCGCTTGCTCACAAAGACCCCCACCACACACACACACACACACAAATTTGGCATGTCCTCACCAAACCCCCTCCCCCTTTGACTAACATCTCTCACTAGCCTGCTGGCAATAAGAGGAGGGGGCACTACTCTGCGTGTGTGTGTGTGTGTGTGTGTGTGTGTGTGCGCGTATTTATGTGTGTGGTGCAGAGTTGTATTGTGTTTGACATTGTTTCAGCAGCAGAGTGACTTTTTCTGTCCACACGGTGTGAAAGTGAATCATGGTGAGTAAGGATGTGCAGCACGGTATTTTTGCAAACTGTGTGGGTGACTGCCGAGCATCGCTTGTTGCTGTGCTGCAGAGGGGAAGGAAATTCACATTATTAGTGGTTACAGGCAGCGTGAGTGTGAGGCCATTTATGTTTACTGTAAGACCAAACAGTGCAGAACAGCCATGAGCATAAATGAACTGACATTAATGAAACCTCCACCATAACAGGTTAGGTAGCTACTGTGTGTGTGTGTGTGTGTGTGTGTGCGTGCGCGCGCGTTAACCTTTCCCTCTTTGTTCTTGTCATTCACTAAGAATTTGATACGGTGAAAACTCCCATTAGGACCCTTACTTCAGGGTCGCAGCCCGGACGAAAGGGCATGGTTAAATGAGCCGCAGCTAGATTCTCACTCTGTGTAGGCTTGTGTGAGTGTGTGTGAGGGGGTACACAGAATGTCTATTATCCAGTGGTCCTGTACCCAGACCAGTGCATATGGCAGCCCACCCCGGTGACTGGAGCAGGGTGCTCAACCACACAGTCAACCACAGTTTGTGTGACTGACAGATTCAGGGGCAGAATCAGGTCAGGAAGACCTGGTGCCCTTTTATAATTAGTTTGCGTGAGTATATTTGGGGACAGTGAGAGGAGTCCGGTTGATGAACTCTTCCTACTACAGCCATTATTAATGTTTGAGCAGGTTGTCGGGTCAAATTAGCACATGTTCATATTCAGACTTGCCGTCTGAATATGACCAGCTTAAAGATGCATTCAGACTCCAAATTGCTTCAGAATTAGCTTCTCTAGCTCCTGGCTATAGCTTACTAGCTCCTCTCATTCACTTCTACTGAAAACCATGCAAAAAGTTACTTAAAAAGACAACTTTGGAAATTCAATTCAAAATTCACACCGAGAGCGCTGAACTCTGATTTGGCCATTCATCCAAAGAGATGTTGTTTGTTGGCATCTGAAAGAAAGAAATCCTCCAACATGGCTGTCATCAATACTGCATGAGTGCAAAATACCCACAGAGAAGTTGCAATGTGGCCTTGGTTAGTCATGAGGAAGCACCAGAGCAA
Organism: Gadopsis marmoratus; assembly: GCA_036023855.1. Taxonomy (NCBI): domain Eukaryota; kingdom Metazoa; phylum Chordata; class Actinopteri; order Centrarchiformes; family Percichthyidae; genus Gadopsis; species Gadopsis marmoratus. Next base: position 2,188 of record JAVQJF010057479.1, read on the forward strand.
TCAATTGCATTTATATGTTTCATAAGTGTCTAGTTATCATTATCGATATCACATGTTTTTTAGGAGTATGTTCACCCTGATATAGGCTAACAAAAATAACATTGATTTTGTAAAAAAGTGAAAATATTAAACAATAATATGCTCTCTCTCTCTTTATATATATATATATATATATAAATTTGAAATTCTGGCCCCTACATTGTCTACTTTGAAAAATGATGGCCCTTGGGCAAATGTATGACCCCTCTGCGATAAAAGAAGTTGATTTGTCAATTAATTCAGTTCAGATGTAGCGAAGGCTTACATATGGTGCTGATCATCGGAAACAACAGCTACACACAGGCTCTTTGCTGTCTGCTAAAGCTAAATAAAAAGCAGAGGAAGAGTTTAATGTCTAACAATAAATATGGGTCTTCCTGTTTTGCAATCGAGTCTGAGAAGTGTATCGTCTGACTGCTACTTTCACATCGCCAAACATTGTCCGAGATTGCTAAACAGGCTTCAGATGGGCAGCATGCAAACATTATTAACACCGCAGACATAATCCTGAAAAAGAAACTAGAAGAGTAAGCATAATGAAATAAATATGGCCCAAACCATGTTGTAGTGAGAAAAAAAACAGGAACACTATAGTTCAGCCACTGCACACATACAGACAGTGTTTGAGCATCATAGCCTCCAGGCACACATTCAAAGAAAGTCAAAATTAAGGGTAGAACTCTGAGTAGACTCTATATACCAGAATGCACCTGTGCCTTCTGTAGTGTATCACAGAGGAAGAGACGCACAGACACATGGAAGTGGTGCTGCAGTGGTTGACAGCCTCCTCCTGTTAGCCGGCAGCTGAGCACAGCACAGATGAAAGGCAGAATCGAAAGACCAGCGAGTACTTCATATTGTAGTGGTATGAGAGTGCCTTTAGCTTTGTATTTAACACATGCCTCTGTCTCCAGAGGGATGTCAGATGAGGATGAGGAATGGAGGGGAACCAGCGTCAGAGAGTTTTTCATAAGTCACTGAAGCTCATTGCGTGGGAGGATATTATAAAACTGGTGTGAGGCTGAGGTGTGTATAATGATGCACACCTCAGTCAGGTAAACAAATGTTTTGATTCAGACAGAAAAACATCTCTTGACAGCAATATTTGCACACGCTAATGAGTTACACAGTGGATTTAAACAATTTTATATGTCTAATCTGATGTCACTCTGGAAACGTTTTTTTAAATGACTAAAATTCAAAAGTTAAAGACAGTAGGTTTGCACCCATCTGTTGCATAAATAGGTGCTGCCTTCTGCAGCACATAGATGATGGCGTCTGTTGGTTTTGGTGCACAGCAATTTAACCGTGATGGCCCGAGCTTTCTGCAGGGCATTTCACACATACTGTGTGACCACACTGACTCATTGTCCTGTCTTACCACTACGATCAGTGTTGCCGTTCTATTTTCTCCTTTGGAAAATGACTCCAACATAGACTGGGATCATTTATTAAGTCAACTTAGTGCATCACAATCTGGAAGGCTTTCAAACAATGAAATACTCCAGTTTCACAGTTGTAGCAAGCATTGCCACCCCTAATGGCTCAAATATGCACAGGACCAGATGTTCTCTTTGAAACGAGGGAAAGGGCACTGAGTTTTGCCTGTTGTCTGTGAACATCATGTTTGATGTTTTGAACCCTCCTGACCAACTGAACTCTGGCCAATAGATAAATTGTTCCCATCTCACCACACCGTGAAATTCACACCAGTGTCCGCCTGTGCGTGCGTGTGTGTGTGTGTGTGTCTCTGTGGGAGCAGATACTGCAGACCCCGGCCAAGACACATGATCATCATCTGACCTGGGTGTCTTGCTTTGAAAGACGGCGGCTCTGCACTGAAGGAGACCAAAATGAATAAATAACTCGTATCCAAGGATACGGAGGGAGGATGGTGAGTAAGTCAATTTGCATAAGCTTCTAGGGGACGTTTGCCTCTAGTAAAACATAAATATGAATCAGTGATTGCTAAGTCGTTCATTAACTTGGTTAATCACACTTAGGTCTCTGTTTTGTGGCCTTTTTCTGATCCAAAACACTCTAAATTCTACTTTAACATCGCATCAGCTGTGAAATTGAAAGCATTTGAAAGTTTGATTGTCCGTATTGATTATAAGGCGAAAAAGAGGACAAGTTGTCTTTTCAAGACCCAGCCTGCAATATGGGAAAGTCCAAGAGAGGTATGGAGGTCTTTCTTCACTGAAATATTAATCCCTGAGCATTATTGCCAACCAGCATAAGGTGCACCTTGGATTATTTATACAGTGTCTATTATTTTTTTTAGGTCAGTTGTCCCATCCTGCTTGCCGTTGTATGAATGGCAATGACTGCCTGTGGTGTGTTAGCCTGTCCTCAGATGAGTTTAGTCTTTATGATGGCCTGCTTTATAAATTATGAGGAGAAGTAAAGTGCACTAGTGCCATTAAGGTGAAACACAGTGAAAGAGCAACTTGGGGTGAGAAAATCAAAGCTGAGGGCACTTCTTTCAGGAGGATTTTATACAGAAATATCACATTTTAAAGCCGAAGGAAACAGATGAATTCAACAAAACAATCATGGAAGGGTTAGCTTGTGACCCCTCACTGTATTGAATGGGGAAGGATGCGTTTTATTGCATATCATTTGTACTTTTCATGTGTAAGAGGAAGAAGAGGTGTTATGTCTTCTCTGAAAAGTTACATAGTTTCACGTTCACTGAATTAACATTCTTTCTTCATTTCTAAAGGAACAAATGTAAAAACCAGAAGTCACGGTCATCCTGGTGACCTTTGGCCTCCACAGCCAAGCTATCCAAACCAAAAGAATTCTAGCCAAATTGTTAACAGGCTCCAATAAATCAAGATATTCAACAGAAATCTCTGGTTTTACTCTGTTACTCCGTTAAAGGGAAACTCTACTGATTTTACACATCAAAGTTTGTTTACAGTTGATGGGGAGTACTACTGCATATGTGAATACAGTTGAAAAAGCGTTTTGTGGCTTCAGTGGGAGTTGCATGACATCTGATAGATTGCGTCGATTGGGGCTGAACTACAAGTTTGAAAATGAAAGAAATCTGATGGTGTTGAGATAGAAAGAAGTGATGGTACCAGACCTCTGTGGCCTGCTGCTCAAGTGCTAGCAGTTCGAGGCTACATTAGCTGCTACTAGCATAACACACCTGAATATTATGTCTCCAACCAAGTTGGTAACGATCAGGTTGCATTGTGGGTAATGTAGGCACCTGGTTTTGACAAGGAAGCAGAAGGTGTCGAATAAAAAAGACGACTAGTTCTGCTGAATCCATCTTGATCCTTTATTCTTTAACTGTCCATTGTAAGTGCAATGCTAAATCTGTGCAGTTAAATATAACCAAGTTGAATATGCTCAATAATCTTAAATCAATCATTATTTTGTATGACTGGACTCACCCACTCAAAGGGCGTCTTATGCCTCTCATCTAAGGACAGGAACATGAAGCCTGGACCTGTCACGTTGCACTACAGACGACTGTACTGAAGCCCACACTCTTCCTCCATGACTCTCACCAGCTAAATGTTAGACTTCTGTATCGATGAGTATGTGGGCAGCTGGTGAGCTGGCATCGTGCAAACACTACTCACAGCATCGGAATCAAGAAAATGAGAGCTTTGTAAATGGATATAGTCACTGTGGACTTGTTTTGGATTTTGACATGGAAGGTAAATGTTGCTGGAAAGTGCCCTGTCGCTTAGTAACATTACCTCCCCCTGACATACAAGCTTCCCCACTCACAGATACATTCACCTGCCTCTCCTCACCATCCTCTCTCCATTCTCCAGCTTCTCCTCCCTCTCCTCCGTCGCCCCACCACTTCCTCCGCCTGTACCTATTTCTGTCGTCTTATTTGGAGTCATTGACAGAAGTGTGGTAGCTCGCCCCCCCCCCACCCCCACCCCCCTTCCCCCAACCACTCTCCTCCATCCTCCTCCATCCTCCTCCCATCTCACCCTGCCGTTACAGTTTCTGTGGTCTCCCTGCCCCTGCAACACCCCCGCCGAGCTCATGCGGTTAGTACATTCTGCCTGTGCTCTCTCCTTATAAGGGCAAAATACATTGACAGAGGCAGAGAGAGGGGGCTGTACCAGCACAGGCAGGCAGGTAGGGGGAGAGTGGCTCTAACAGGAGGACAGAGAGAGAGAGATGATGATGATGTAGAGGCAGAGGAGCAGAGATTAGGAAATAGTGAACAGGGAGGAGGGGGGATGAAGATGGCAGGGAGAGAAGGTGATGGGGATTGTGTGATAAGAAGTAGGGTTCGACTGAAGCTTTGGGGCTTTAGAAAGCAAATAGCAACATTTTTCGACTGAGGAGGCCAGTAGCACATATTTTGAGTTGTCATGCAAAAAATATTTCAAGATCTAGTTCTCTTCCCTGAAAAACCTACCAAGAAACACATTGACACAACGTCCCATTAGACAGTGGGATGTTATGCACTAAAAGCAAGGTTCATTGGATGAGAAACTGCTGATATTTACACTGAATATTAACTATTTGTAAAGAATCCTGATTGAAAAGACAAAAACAGCAACAAAAAAAACTATGAAACAGCGTTTAGACCACATTACATGCAACCTTGTGTCCAACAGCCATAATAATATTTGCATGATACCATGTCTCCAATGTTTATTAAAGTAACCACTTTAATTAAGTAGCTTGTCTAATGCAGACTACAAATCTTAATATTTGTTAAATTAACCATTCATAAAATGAACAATTGCATGACTGTATGCCTAAGTCATGTTTATTATTAAAGTAGGCTCTCCTAAACCTAACATTGTAAGATACAACACAACATTATGCACAGGAAGCTTTGGCTCCAGAACTTTTATTCTACACTTTTAGCATTTTCCTCATTGCTTGGGGAAAACGTTGCCTCCCAGTGGAAGATATTAATTATGCCCAAAGGTTATGTCAGCAAGTCCTAGTATCTGAAACAGAAACATGTATTGTCTTGTTAGCTAGAAGCCAGAAACTCCGTCCTACAGCGATGCTACAGAACATAGTATCAGTGTTGATAACGATGACAGTTATCAGCATCATCATTATTTAATCATGTACATCTGTTTCCTCCGCATCGGGATCATCACAGTGAACATGTGGCCTAATTGTCATCACATTCACATAAATATATTCCAGCATGCTTTCGTGGAGTGTGATCACGTGTCACTTTACAGTCAATTCTCGTTAAGCACTGCTGTATCCACCATCAATAAAGTATTGATCAGTTATACAAATAAAACGCTGTGTATCCATTAAAATCAGAAATGGAAATAAAAGTCTAGTCAATATGCCATTTCTAATAAAAGGCCAGTATTGACCTAAAGCATTAAAGGGCCAACACCAGCAGTTTATTATTACAATAAGTTGGGGGACTTTAATACATTAATAAAGAATATCAATTAAAATCAATGTAATCTTTATTATGGGTCAAAAACACTGGGTCCTACGTTTCCCATAGTGTGGCTTGATAGTGTCATTTTATTTGCCTGGTAAATATCTACATCTTTCAAACTCTGTGTGCACAGTTTGTTATGTAAGAAGGTTCCCTTCCCAAGATGAGTTGGTTTGAGGTGATTAAAGAGAACAATTCGATAGATAGACAGATATCGTCTTTTTTATTCCACACGTTCTTCTTCCTTGCCAAAAGCTGATGCCTACATTACCCACAATGCATCTTGACCACTGACCGTCCAGATTGAGATTCAGGTGTGTTGTGTTAGTAGCGGCTGATGTAGCCTCGAGCCGCTAGCTTCAAGCAGAGATGAGTAGTGGACTGCAGAAATCTGGTGAGCTCCGCATGATTTTTGTCATTTGTCAGACCCAACCAACAACACTAACTCAAGTGACATCAGACTCACTCCCTCAGCAGCCACAAACCTACTCTGTGCAAGGTTTTTTTGTTAGTCAGTCCGTTAAATGTCAAAAGATAAACACACTTCATGTAGAAAATAGTGATTTTTGAATGGGCATGATCAGCTTCAATTGCAGAGTTTAGTTTCTGTACTTTTCTTACTGTGAAAGTAAGGCGTCTCGATTTCTTGTGACAAGGAACAGATTCATGTTTTCCCCTCTCAAAGCCTTTGTGTGTGTGCCTGTGTGTGCTGTGGTTCTGTTGGTTCAGCTGGAGCGTTTCTCAGCGTCACACCTCCCATGCAGCAGGAGGCCTGGTCTGCCTGTGAGGACTGGGCAGGTGCTAATTGGGCCTGAAACTTCTGAATGGAGGCGCCTGGACGTGTGAGGGGGCCTCATGTGGTCCATGTGTGTTTGCTCAGTGTGTGCACGGTACATCGGCGTCAGCGCGGCCCCAGACTGCATAAAGCCACCTCCTCTCTGTGTACTGGTATCTGTCTCAGTTACGTTAAATAGACCCCTCATTTTATCGCAGCTAGAGGGATGACACCCCCTTGGGAACGATCCAGGAAGAGAGATGCAAATCCATTTAGTCACAGGTCCCTAAGTGAAGTAAAAGGCAGATGCAAGGAGAGAATTAAACCCACATAACACAAGGCAGCTAAGTGTGTCAGCGTCTACAGACGGAGGCAGTCGGGGGGGTTGTTAGCGGCGTAGGGTTTCTGTGCATTTGTTTCGGCACGTTATCTGTATGATACCTCTGCTCTTTTTAATCTTTACCAACCTGTAGGCAATACTTAATTTACTCCGAGTAACTCCCACACAGGGACAAATTGCAAACCCACCCTAAAGCCCACACAACTGAGTAGATCTTAGAGGGAAGATAGATCAGATGAACAAATAGGATCTTGATTCAGAGGGAGTTTGCAGATAGCTTTTCCTCACCATCTCCCCTCTCAGAATATATGGCAGTGAACCATCTCCTCCTGTCTCTCCATCGGCATTCACTTCAAGGAATTAAGAGGGTGAAAACTGTTGAGAGAGAGAGAGAGATGAGTCTTGATATCGCTCTCTGTGTTGGTTATGTAAAGAGAGGCTGTGATATAACCCAAGAGGAGACATGGACTTTATGGGATGAGCAAATTGAAGGACATGCAAGAACGAGGTCACAGATTTACACTGACGGAGATCCCCTGCATATGACCACAAAAGGCTCTTTTTTTTTGTGAAAGTGGAAGCAGATATTAAGATGATATGAAATATGAAAAAGTGAAAACACAATATACTCATTTCCCAAACTCACATTTGTTTCCCTAATATTTTGCGGTTACCTTTTAGATTACAGCCAATTAAAGGGTTATTATTTAGTGTATATGTAGTGTCAATAACATGCTTACTGTGCACCTTTACCAGGACAAATACCTAAGTACAAGGGAAGAAAACAAAAGGTCAAGCAATAACGGTGGATTTAGGCAGAAATTACGTTTAGAAGTTGGTAACATTTGTCAGTTGCTTCTCTCGCTTTCTCTTTTTGCAACAAAAAACTCTAAACGTCAGTGGTACTGAAACTCAACTGGCCCAGATCACTCTGAACATACAGTACACCGATGGCACAGATTTACTTGCCTAGGCTCACTAGCATGGTACTCCCTAGCAACAAATTGCTAACAACATTTTAGCAACCACTTTGCTCTCAGTGAACACCATTTCATTCAATCATTGGAGAGAGAGAAAAAAAACTCACCGGCAACAACACAACCATCCTCATACCCAGAATGCAACACTCTTCAAGCAACAGGCCATTGAGCCATCGACGGAGACTGTCCTCGATCTACTGTATCAAGTAATGGTATTCTGGGTAGCGTTGTTATTATTGATGGACACTGAGAGGATTTCTGTAGCCATTAAAGTTTTACCCGTGCACAATATGTTTGAAATTAAAGTTTACAATAAGTCTTTGTTAATAGCAAGTGAAAGTGCCACACACAGTGCTGCTCCATGTCATGGCATGTGAAAGAACAAAGAGATTAGCCCTGCTGGTCCCATGTCTTTACACTGTAATTATTTAATATGTACTGCCCAATTAAAATAAAGTACTTGCAGTGTGATATACACTGCCCGGCCACTGGACTCTGGAGCAAATCTGGACTCATCAGACCACATAACCTTCTTCCATTGCTCCAGAGTCCAATCTTTATGCTCCCTAGCAAATTGAAGCCTTTTTTTTCCGATTAGCCTCACTGATAAGTGGTTTTCTTACCTATTTGCTTAGTTAAATCCAGGTGGTGACTGTTTTTTTGGCCGGCAAGTGTGTTTGTAAGTCCCCATTAAATGCACATTTGTTCCCCTTTAAACCTACCTCTTTAGCCTGGCTTTCGATTCAAAATGGTTTATAGACATTACCCACTTTATTTTACTCAACTACTTTTATGTATTTATGTGGTAAAATCGTACTCCATTTTATTATGATTAATTAATTTATTGATTTATTTATATTTTATTATTATGTCTTTTTATGTATTGATTTATTCATTATTTTTGTCCTTTTCATCTATTTTAATTAAATTACATTAAAATCAGTTTTATTTATATAGCGCCATATCATAACAAAGTTATCTCATAACACTTTTTCTTATATAGAGCAGATCTAGACCAACTCTTTATGTACAGAGTGAGAGAGTGAGAGCAGGAGGAAAGGGAACACACAGCAGCACAGACGTAACAGATGTTACAAAAGAGTAGTAGCAATGGTACTGATGTTAACATTAATAAAAATAATAGTAGTAGCAACACAATAATAGTAATACTAATAACAAGAGCAGTAACAATAGCAGTAGTGGCTGTTGAGCAGGAACATTCCTTACGGTGGTGCTGGAGGCCAGTGCAATGCTATCTAGAGATACTATATCTTTAGATAATGTGTTTCGGAGGTGTTCAGGGCCAAGTACAATAACTTCAGTTTTGTCTTTGTTGTGTTGTTTGTTTGTTTTGTTGTGAGTTTAAAATTACAAAATTGCAGTTCATCCAGGTTTTTATGTCCTTTAATTCATTGATTGGTTTCATCAGGCTTGATTGATAAATATAATTGAATTGATGGAATGCTTCCTAATAATATTGCCTAGAGGAAGCATATACTGTATAAGGTGACTAGAATTGGCCCAAGCACAAAACCTTGTGAAACTCCATGACTAACTGTGCATTGGCAATTCATCATTAACATGTTCAACCTGATATCAATCTGATAAATAGAACTTAAACCAGCGTACTGTGGTGCCTTTGATGCCAAGTAAATGTTCTAGTCTCTGTAATAGAATGTGATGGTCAATGGTATCAAATGCAGCACTAAGATCTAACAAGACAAGCACAGAGACATGTTCTTTCTCTGATGCAATTAGGTCATTTATAACTTTCACCAGTGCTGTCTCTGTGCTATGATGCACTCTAAATCCTGACTGAAAATCCTCAAACAACTTATTGATGTGTAGGACATCACAAAACTGGTTGGCGACTGCTTTCTCAAGAATCTTGGAGAGAAAGGGAGGGTTAGATATTGGTCTATAGTTTGATAAAACCTCTGGATCCAGAGTGGGCTTTTAAAGAAAAGATTTAATTACAACTGCTTTAATGAACTGTGGCATATAGCCTTTTAATAAGGACAGATTGAGCATACAGTACTGCTAATTAATGGTAACGCCTCTTTTAGCAGCCTAGTTGGGACGGGGTCTATGAGACACGTTGAAGGCTTAGATGAAGGTCTCATTGAAGTTAGTTGATGAGAGAAAAACAGTCTAAATGCATATCAGGTTTTGAATTTTATCTAGTTTTTAGTCTAATCTGGATGATTTTACAATTTCAGGAGAGGTACAAAGCTTTGTTTTAGGGGTCAAAAGCCAAAAAGTCTGAAAACCACTGCAGTAATGTATGGCATTATCTGCTTGCTGTGTCAAAAAACATGTCTGTTACTTTGCCTCCACATGCGACTTACTCACGGTGATCATCCAGGATGACTTTGGCTCAAAATGAGATATGACACACAGTTACTGGGTAAAGCCAAGGGCTTAACATATTTGTGCATATGTGTGCGTCTGTGTCATTGCCAATAAGGGAAGCTGCAGGGGTGGGGGGTGGGGTGTCCCAGAAATTGGCAATTGCCAGTCACCCTTCCCCCATGTTGGGTACCCACATGGACAGTGACAGACTAGAAACGGAGGAGGGAGGAAAGCCAGAGAGAGAAGATGGAAGGATGCCAGCATGTCTTCCCCCTTGACACTAAGATGATCCTCACGGCCTGCCTGCTGCACCCTTTTTGTGCAGATCCATTTAAAAACTATCAATTGAAAACAGATCCTGGATTACCACAGCTTTAGGGCTGAGCGTACATATTCCCTATATAGTCTATAGGAAAAAACAACTCCACCTCCATCTAAACCATAGTCGTCTAGACCTCTTCTTTCCTCCTGAGGCTGAACTGATTAACAGTAATATGGAACAACAATGCATGATAATGTGAATTATAATGGGCCAACGGAGGCAGCCTTTGGCCCCGTGCTCCATATGTGGGCAATGGCACAGAAATGGGGTACATGGGCCCTGCAGGAACAGGCCAGACAGCAACAAAGGCACGCCAGACTGTAGGTTAATGTAAGTGGAAAGGACGTGGGGGGCCTGGAGGGGATGTATATAGGTCCTCAACGTGGTCCACGCACACACACACACACACAGACAGACAGATGAGGAAATTAGTTTATTTTGAACTGTAAATATACTCATGCCTGCCAGTGTACACACATTAGTGCAATGAGGTCACCCTGTAGCTCCAGCATTCATGTTGCTATGCTTAAAAAATGAGTGGCACTCAATCTAAAAACACAGAATTTTCAGGCTCGTGGAAAGCTGATTTTGTAGCGATCGTGTGGTTTTTTTACGCAGGAGCACCCAAGTGTGGTCAGAGTGTTTTGTTTTTGCAGCAGTCACAGCAGTTATTGGCCTCCTCTCTCCTCCCTCACCCCGTTTGGATGGCCAGCTGTTGTTCAGCCATCCACGCCTTCCCTTCTCTGGCCAGAGCTCTGGGGCAGCTACAACCAGACGGGGAAAGGGGAGTGAGCGTTTGAGGGCACTTCAAAATAAGACACATACGGTGCAGTGAATTATCTAGACGGGACCTAAAGAACACACACCAACACACGTTGACTCTGAGATTGGAGGTCTTATCCCAAGTGAGGTGATGAGGTCAGGCTATTGTCTTTGGTCCAAACACACACACACACACACGCGCACACACACACACACACACACACACACACAAAGGGAAAATAGACAGAAAAGGGTAGAATTTGTCCCCTTTCACCTCATCTATCACTCAACAAATTGGACTGTCTCCCATGCAGAGTGTGGTGTCTGGTCATGTGGAGCTGTAAGAGATGGAGCCGATATTAATGAGACTCATCTACAAATATTTCTCTCAGTCTCTCCAACTCCTCCACCCTCTAGCTCCTCTTTTCTTTGCCATGTTCATTTTTCCCAGATTTTCTATCATATCATCATTCTATGGTATCATTGATGGATAACCACTGTCTGGGTTGGGTGGCTAATGAGGAAAACTGCGTGGAAACTAAAGACCCAGGGGAAGAATCGAAGCCTGTATAATCACACTGCTTTTGTTATTTCTATTTATTTTAAGATTCTTACTGTTTTTGGGAGTGTGTAAATACTGGTGATAGAGAAAGCCTCATGACTTAGCACCATTTCTTGTGAAAACACATGGTTGTAGGCATTAATAGTTTCTACGGCAGGGTTCAAATTCAGAGATTCTGATGGCTACATTTAAGTATCAAATTTATGTGAAAAACAAGCGTTAAATCATCCTGAAATATCAAAAAAAAGAAAAGAAAGAGGTATAAGTTAAAGCCCAGTTCCTATACAGCATGGATACAGGGCACTGTGAACATAAGCAAGCACACATAAGAACTGTTTCTTCCCACAGGACACGAAACTCGTAAACTCAGCTATATGAACATCTCCCTACAGTGTCTGTACAATACCCAGCAATTGCGATGCAATTACTGTTGTTGGAGCTGTGAGTATATTTAGGGTATTTATATACTGTGCATAATTTTATATCAAATATTATACCGTCTTCACTCACAACACAGCCTGTATTGTGCAATAGCTGTACATACAGACACCTCTCTATTTCATTTACCACTCTAAATGCATACACTATTTATTCCAGTGTTCTTTGTATTACAATACATACTTTTAGTATGCAGTGACCAACCAGGACACAGCCTTGTATATAAACATCACATGTAAATACCGTTTTATTATTAACTTAAAATCCTTTAAATCGTTTTGTAGAGTTTTTTTCAGTTTCACATTTGGCCAATACACTTCTAATTTACTGGATAGTGTTGGCGGAAGGGGGGGGGCTAAGTAGGAAGGAGTACTTATAGTATTTCATAGAGTTGGGTGTAATGATTTAAATTTTTATGTATGTTTTGATCTGATTGAATTTAATATTTCTTGTATTTGTATTAATTGCATTAGTAGTGTTGGTGTTTACCTTCCCTGGGGACTGTAGATGGAAATTAGCTAGAAGCTAAATCTGGTACGTCTCTTTTCTGTAATGTTTTTGTTCTGACAGATAAAACTCATTAAACTAATTAGTGGTAGCAATCTGAACCTTCAGTATTACAACAATTCATATCAGCAGATACCGCAAACATCTCTGGCGCCACCTAATGGAGAAAAGAGAAAACAATCCACCCTATTAGGTTTTCTCTTATACCACAAGTAAAAATATTGAATTTCTGCAGCGGAGTGCACCAAATACTTTTTAATTTTTGAGCTGTTGGATCTATTTGAATAAAAATGTATAGTCTTTATGGACAATAGAAATAAATGTAATATAAATACACACATAGGAGTTATACAAGTTCCATTAGTTATTTTCGGTCAGTATAAGTGAGACTTTTGACCATCAGCTCAATAAATGCTGTGATGATTTTTTTGAAGTTCCTGATCCTTCTTGAACCCTGTAAACACAACTTCAGTAAACATAATGCAAAGGTTCTCCAACATAGCAAAGTTGAATCTACATTTCTGACACTCCAGCAAAAAATAAATAATTATATGAGCTTCACCTTTTACTATAGAGCCAGCTTTTTAAAAGGCGTTTGTCATGTTGCTTAACCACTGTGGGCAGAATTTCTCTCAGGTATTTTTGGTGGGTGGCTGCATTCAGAGTGTTTATAAATTGAGCCTCCAACATAACCTGCATAAAACCAGGGACAGCAGCAGATCAAGACATGTCATGTTGTCTCATCTATATCCCTCCAAAAAACACAAATTGAACTTCAGTAAAGTGCTATAATGCAACCCTTTCCCCACCATAAGCAACCACACTGTGTAAGTGACATTGAAAAGACAGCATATGTAAATATCCATCCATGTTTATTCAAATATGAGGCCTTTCACACTGTATCTGGTTACCTGTTCCACAGAAAGAAGTTTGAATAAAACAATACAAAAAAAAACAAACAAACTGAACAACAATGTCAGTCTACACACAAAAAACACAAATGGCACAATGTCACACAATCATGAGCATTAAGAAGAATATTGTCCTGTTGAAAAAGAGTTTCCTTGACTTCTGGGACTTTCTGTCTCTGTCGTGTCACAAAATGGCAGGAAAAACAGCTCTATAAAAAAACGTTGAAAAAAAAAAAAAAAAAAATCAATATCTGTATTTTGTAGAATAATCCTTTGGAGACACCACCAGACCTCTTCCTTTTCTTGCTCCCCGGTACACCGTTTCAACAATGTCTATCATCTCCTGCTTGTCCTCCATCGTCCAGTTGATCTTGTTGTTGTTTCCGGTGCCCAAATCAATCATGATGTGTTTGTTCCTGAAAAACAGCCACAACAATAGGAGGTTCTGAAGCTGCACAGGAAGGCTTTATATGACAAGGTCCTCGTTCAGCAGCTAAGTTGAATTAAATTACAATGCATCACATTACAATAAATCACCATTTAAGTTACATTTACAATGATATTTTGAAACCTAGACATCGAGTGCCTTACCTGAAAAAGAACATGACGGTGCAGGGGTCGTACAACTCGTACATCTTGTTGAAGTCAGGCACCTCGGTGATGTCCACCAGGTAAATTACAGCGAAATTCTTTACCTGTCAGGATGTAAGTAGGTAGAATACAGTAAACCACCATGGAATCATTAACAGCAAAGCATTTAACATTACAGGCAGAACAACACAACAGGGGAAAGTCAGTTTCAGGATTAAACAACATAATTTATTTATTTTTTACAAATTACAGCACCTGCTTTGCCATAGTAGATACTTTACATGATGCTTAAACTGGTTGCCTGACATTCTACCTACATTTAAAAGTTAAATGTAAGATATGAACTGCTGCTAAACACTGTTCATGGACTGACACAGAGCTCCTTTGGCTTTGCCTTACCTGCAACACCTCACCTTTTTAGTGCACCGTTATAAAGAAAATGGCCATGCTTATAAATCAGCTTCAAAAATGAACATAAATTACATCCTTAAAAAAATGACTGCAGTGCCTCAGCTTTTTAACAGCGTTGGGCAGCATGTCCTGAAAAATGCTGACAGAGTAACCTGCCCTAACACACCATGGCGTAATGGGAATCTCAGTTGTAAAATCAGCAGTAAAATACCAGTAGCGAACATAGTGATGAATCTTCACATCCAGAAGGTATAAATCTCATAATAACTGAAAAGGAGCCTCGCGTGATTTTCTGTAGCGTGTAAAATTGACATGACTTTCTGCGGAGGTCAAGCCAAATCATATACTGTAATGCTCCTGTTGGTCCTAATGGCTGAATGTGTGAATTTCAAAAGGCAAGCATTTCTTAAAAGTTTCTTACTTTAACAGCTGATATGAAGAGGTGCATAAAGTCACTTGCCGATAAAAACTCCCCAGCGTCAAGAGTCACTCAAGAATATAAATAATGTGCAACTCCCAATTGAGTTTTATTAGAGCACTTGAGGTTCAGTCAGTCAGACGTCCATTATTGATCCCGTGAGGGGAAATTGTTTAAAAGGAAGTTATATAATACTTCAGCCTGTGATCACAATATTATGTATTTCCCATCCCCACTGTAATGCAACAAGACGGTTGACTGGAGGAGGAGCTGAAAATAACAGCCCATGTAAAGTACAGTGTGCTATTTTCAGGTATACACACATTGGAAAATCATTATTTACTGTGTCGTGTACAATAAAACAGAATGATTTTTACAAAAATGTAAGGTTCGAGTATGAATTAGCAACATATTGGTTGGCTTCTGTTGTTCACACACGACTTAATGACAATCCGACAGTCTGTACTGAAGTATAATACTTAGAAATACAATGTTCTCGCTATGGAAATTATTTTATCACAGCAAACCAGCAGGTGGTGCTTTTGAGCATGTTTGGGTAGCAGGGAGTAGCTAATAATGCTAATGTTACCACACACACGGTTCATAGGATGATCAGACACTAATCAAACCTTTTCAGCGATGCTGTAGAGAACTTCATCCATTTTCATACATGTCGGGTCCCAGTCGTGACCAAAGCGGATTACGAGGACTCTGTCCTCTTCAGACAGGATGGCTTGATCAACCTGCCAGCCATTATGGAGATGCGGTAGCATGTACGACATCTTGATCCTTAGCTGTCGATTCCCAAGCTGAAGAACAAACACATGTGACTGTAGCTTCACTTAACTTGAGAGGCAGGGAGAGTAACATTTAGTTAACATCAAGAACATCACGCAAAATCTGAATTTCTGCTCGCAGTTTGTGTAGGAACGTGCCGTTAGCCTGCTGACACTCGCTAGCTAGTGAGCTTGAATTGGCGTTAGCCGCGTTAGCCCAAACATCTTGACCTTACTCGAACTCTACTAGCCACGAAAGAAAATGTAATTCGTGCGGAGACACTTACCTTGAAATACAAAGGGGATGCGTATTATATAGTGAAATAAATCCTCTGCGTTGTAAAAACGTAGCAAAAATGTGTTGCCTGCTGCAGGGGCGTACGTTTTGTTGTTGTAAATGTTACGTTGCAGTACGTCATCAACTCAGCGACTGTGTGGACTGGGCGCGACGTGTTTACGTCACATGCAAATACACATTTTTGTTTGCGCTTTCTTTTAGGCGTAATTGAAACGTTGTCAAAATACAAAATTGCATTAAAGGCAAAACGTTAGGTCATACTTCAAAAACGTGGGACGGGGATAAAACGTCACTTAGCATATTATATTATTTTAGTCAAAATCAGGAATGGTTTAGATACTTTATTGAGGAATCAATATACATTGAGAAGAATCTTGGATTTACAAGAAGCAAACCATTTCAATTCAGTTGTATTTATATAGCGCCATATCATAACAAAGTTATCTCATAGCACTTTTTCATATAACCAAAGAACCAAAACTCTCTTACAACACAATCAAAACATACTCCACAAAACCAAGGCCATCTTTATACACTGCTCAAAAAAATTAAAGGAACACTTTTTAAGCAGAGTAATGCATCAAGTCAATTATACTTCGGGATGTTGATGTGGTCAGTTAAGTAGCAGAGGGGATTGTTAATCAGTTTCACCTGCTTTGGTGTTAATGAAATTAACAACTGGTACAACAATGAGACGACCCCCAAAACAGGAACTGACATTTTTTCCCCTCCTCGTCTTTTCTGACTGTTTTCACTAGTTTTGCATTTGGCTAGGGTCAGTGTCACTACTGGTAGCATGAGGCGATACCTGGACCCTACAGAGGTTGCACAGACAGTCCAACTCCTCCAGGATGGAACATCAATACGTGCCATTGCCAGAAGGTTTGCCGTGTCTCCCAGCACAGTCTCAAGAGCATGGAGGAGATTCCAGGAGACAGGCAGTTACTCTAGGAGAGCTGGACAGGGCTGTAGAAGGTCCTTAACCCAGCAGCAGGACTGGTATGTCTCTGTGTGAATGTCTCTGACCAAACAATCAGAACCAGACTTCATGAGGGAGGCCCGAGGGCCCGACGTCCTCTGGTCGGCCCTGTGCTCACTGCCCGGCACCGTGGAGCTCCAGTGGCATTTGCCATAGAACACCAGAATTGGCAGGTCCGCCACTGGCGCCCTGGGCTTTTCACAGATGAGAGCAGTTCACCCTGAGCACATGTGAACGACGTGAAAGGGTCTGGAGAAGCCGTGGAGAACGTTATGCTGCCTGTAACATCGTTCAGCATGACCGGTTTGGTGGTGGGTCAGTGATGGTCTGGAGAGGCATATCCATGGAGGGACGCACAGACCTCTACAGGCTAGACAATGGCACCCTGACTGGTATGATCCCAATCTGGATAGATTCTTTCAGATGATAATAGTTGTCTTTGAAATGCTATCTTTCCCTAGAGACAGTCACA
>JAVQJF010057488.1:0-12197 GCA_036023855.1 Gadopsis marmoratus
TCAGGGTAAACCATTGATGAGACTTCTGATCAATTATTCCACTATCAGCTTCCTATTTTTAATATCACGTTTGATAACTCTTGATAGTCTTAAATTGATCGAACCTGTTACCCCTACAGTAGCATGATAGATGAAAAGTCAGGGGATCACCAAAGTGAATAGGGTTCATACTCTGGGAGCCATGGTTGCAAAGAATGTAAATAAAAAGATATGGAAATCTACAGAATTGTCATGTAGATATTTCAGTCTGGCCCAGAGGGGTGGATCTACAGATTGACTGACATTATCATTACTAAAATCCCACCACTAGAAAAACAAAAGCTAGTGTTCAGTTCGCTGCCATTTTGAATCGATTGCAAGAGTGTGAGTGTGTTTTTATGTGCACTTTCACATAAACAGCCAGCAGATATAGAGGGTGGGTTTGCGTGGTAAGAAACAGTCAGAGGGTCAGTAGAGTGATTATAGAGGGGGGTGGTGGGGGAGTTGGGGCCAGTTTTGGGGAGGGGGTTGGGGTTGCTCCAGGTGACAGGGAGGTGCAAGGCAGGAGATGAACCCAGCTTGGCCTCTACCTGCCACCGACCTCGACGCACATGCTAGTTTAGATGTGATTGCCTGTGGAATTGCAGACACTTACAAGGTGAACTCTCCACTGCCTCTGTAGGCCAAGGGTGTATTCTACACCTACTGACGATAAATACATTGAAAGTCGCTGAATGCTGATCTCTCTCTGTGTGTGTGTGTGTGTGTGTGTGTGTGTGGTGGGGGAAGGGGAAGTTGACATTCATAATTCCCAATACATTCACCCTGTTGATTGCTATTGAACGTGGCATTGGTAGAAAGGATGTTACATTAATGCATCAAAAAACTGAACAGATTCTGGTATTTTATATTAATTCTGTCTTGTGACCCTTAGATGCAACACTGATGTTTACATGCACACTTATTGTATTTTCCACTATTATTCATAATATGACAATATTCCAAATTTGATACAAGTCATGTCAACAGTATATTCCATTTGGATATTCCAAATTAAACCCTATTCTCAATGTAGCATTTTCCGATTAAGATGTGCCAATATTATTCAGGTTTTAGGAGCATTCTTTGGGAAGGAGAAACACACCTACTTTTAAACTTTATGAAAGACAGAACAACAGGTTTCTGGATATGCACAAATTTTGCAATGCCAACATTTTCAAGGTGGTGGCTGAACGATTGAAAGAGGGAGGCTGAGTTTGCATGCTTGAACAAGTCTGCCACCGGTGGAAAAAATTTTTTATTTTGACGTTAAGAATGATGAACGTGATCAATTACATGTTCAATCCCTGTCTAACACAGCTGGAGTATACACAGCTGCATGTAAATGGGAATATTAGTGGAATATTCTTTTTCATAAGCCATGTAAACAGCTCAGTAGGAACATTACCTCTTTCGGAATAAGGGCAAAAATCTGAATATTTTGTGCATGTAAATGTAGTGCAACAGATTTTGATGTAAAAAACTGTATGGAGACTTAGTAGTTGTGGGCCTAAAATGTAGTATTTCCTGTGACAGATCATGGAGTGCCCAAAATGCATCCGATCTATCAGTCCTGTGGTGGCTTTAAAGGAAAGGGCACAGGACAGTATTATTTACTTTTTTTATGGAATACTGAGTCTACATTAATGTCTATATGTTATATATTCCCTGCTTTTCTTCATATTTCTTCATTTCCAGTTTTTCCTCCTTCCACCCTGTCTCGTATCTATATAAGATTGTCTTGTATTTAATCAAAAGCAACTGATAATTTAAAATGTTATTATATAATTATCCAATTTCAACGATTGTCAACTGACAGTTAAATTTAAAAAAGAACCTCCAACTCACAAACACACACACACACACACACACACACACACACACTACAGCCACTCCAAAAAAAAACATGGGCAGGGAAGAGGAATGAGCAGGTTTTTCCTTAGAGACCAAAGTCAATACAAACACTGAATGACACGCTGATGCAGACAAGGAGCTCACTGTACATGCAGCCGCGTACACACAAGAATGAACACGGACAAACAAACCAGTCAGCAAAACAAGTTAAAAACACACACAGACAGAATGTCTCAGGCAAGATAGAAAAAAGCCCATTGGGCGTGTTTTAATATTTTATCTTTTATATATTATCTTTTTATCTTTTTCCGCATCTTGTGACCAACCTAATTGAGTTGTAAATCATCAAAATAACAATTTGATCTCATACTGAGATGTCAGAACATTTCTTGATAAAGCCGGTGAATAGCATAATTACAGAGGAAATTAAGAAATGTTTCCAAATGTGCAACAAATATATTACATTGCCCCTGCAGGCTACATCAACACTAACTGTACAGTAAGGTGCATTGAACAATAATACATTTAATTAGCTATTCCATTCTTCAGAAGCTTCTTTAAATTGGTTATAAATTGTTTAATTACATAAGAAATACACAATGAAAAATACATTTGAACAATTTTTTCTCCAAAGTGTGTGCACTTTCCGGAGTTTAAATTGATGGGAGCAGATGGCATCAGCAAGCTGCTGTGTGTGTGTGTGTGTGACAGGACTAGTTTCCATTCATACTCTTCCTGCATCTTTGATAGTCAAGTGGATTACACCTTGTGCTCAAACAGAAAGAAAAGCAACACAAAATGGAATTAGGAGGCTGCTTATAGGCTCTGATTCATTTATTGTTAACTCCTTCCAGTTCATTAAGCCTAATCCATGTTAGGATGGTGAGTAACAGAGGACGTGAATGGGCCCAGGCTGTCTGAGGGGGGACATGTGCGTCTATTATGGTCCTCTCTTGGGTTAATCCTAGTCCCTGTGGTGTGTGTGTGTGTGTGTGTGTGTGAGTTGGGGGAAAAAGAGGGAGTCAGCTGGACAAGGGGGTGAGCGCTTTTCTCCTGAGTGCCCGTACTCTGGGGTGGGTGTTGAGTCCCACCCTGCAATCTCCAACCGAGTCACTGTGACAAGCGTGAAGCAGCCCTTTCCTTTTGTGAATCAGACTGGCGGGGCTCTTCGCGCCTCGCCTGGCCAGACACACACACAGACACACATGCATAGAGGGTCACCAATGGCCATGTTAATACAGATGTACATGCCAATAAGGCCTCTTAATCAGTACACAAGAGGGAGTGATTGACTTTTAAGGAAGACATACGACCCCACTTTCTTTCAGCCCCAGTGGAGACGTTCGCTCCATGTGCTGACTCCTTTAATTTTCCCTGTATGGCTGACTCCGGCCACGCTCCGGCTCAACAGAAACCAAATGAAAAAAGTCAGAGGAGACAGGATCTGAAAACACACAATTTTATACATGTTGCAAATTTCATTCACAGTGGCAGTTCGAAGAGCTTTACAAATTGCATTGAAGAATTAGAGCAGGAGGAGACCAAAAGTAGTTCAACGAAGAAAACCATTAAAAAAAATCTAGTTAAAACATTAAAATGAGGTCAGAAAATATGAAATAGTTTGCCCCAGGTGGAAAGAAAAGTTTGATTATAGGCAATATTGAATATGTAGCTTTGTTATTTAGAATATTTAGATGTGGACAGTGCCTCATGTGGAAGGTTATTCCAGTGCAGTGTAGTAGAAAACACAGCTTCCCCATATTTTGTGTAATCTTAGGAATTAATCCCAGTCAGACCAAAGTCAAAAATACAATTAAGATCTAGTCCTGTAAGTGACTTGTAGACAGATAGCAGTTTTTTAAAAATCGATTCTGTGACTAGCACCTTTTTACAGAATTGTTTTAAGGATTGTCCTTAGACATGTTTAAGACATAAATATACTCTGTGTGCTTCACCATATTATTATTCAATTTTTTTGTTATAAATGAATAAAATTACACCTATTCATCTCCCTCACTGAAAAATCCAGAATCTCATTTCAAACAGCTGCACACAAGATGTCTCCTATACTGAAAGGCCATTCTCACTGTATGCACACTATGATATTTGTAAGCTGAATATTGGACCATGATTGGCTTCCAAACTAGTTGTGATGTCACAGATCCTGCACGTACGTCCAGGTGTTAAATGAGATTTAAGGTGAGCTCAGAGACATTCCTCCTTAACGCTTGCAACTGGATGTGAAAACAACATTCTAGTGTCAAACTCTTGTGACATCATGAGAGGCTGCGTCATAGCCGGATGGTACGTTCCCAACCTGTGGTTACGACGGACTACTGGACATCATGGCGACAGCGCAAAGAACTACAACTCCCAGCGGCTGCAGGTTAGACCACAGCTTTGAGAAATCAGCTGATTGTTGAAATGAATGAGAGTGCCTGTTAAAAAGAGCTGCATGAAGAGACATGAGGTAAAGGAGACTGGAGAGAACAGAACTAACAAGAAAGAACAAAAGAATGCAAAATTGAACAAGAGACTATTGAAGTAACTGAGTGTGGGATATTGTGTGGACAGACACCCCTGTGTCTGTGTTGTACATCATTCTAACAGTTGAAATATACTGACGGTAAAATTTATGACACACCGAAGCAAAATATTATATAAGAAAAATATCATAGTTATCTCAGGGCAGTTTTTCATATAGAGCAGGTCTAGACCGACTCTTTATTTACAGAGACCCAACAATTCCTGCCATGGACAGCACTAGGCAAAAAAAAAAAAACTCCCTTTAAGCTCCCTGGAGTGAGTGAGAGTGAACAGACAGCAGCATAGTGCCACATATAGGAATCAATTTCACTATTCATCATGTGACTGGGACGGGAAAGGATAAAAAAAACAACAGGAGTGGACAGGATGGGAACCATAACAATAGGTAAAAATAATTATGTAAATACCTACTATATAAATACGCTATTGTCTTTATTTTGAACATAGTGTTTGTCATTCTGTTGTATATTTTAGTTGTTTCTTATTCCATCTGTCTGCTCTTGCTACAAGGACTGCAGAACACAGAGGAGACGGGAAGAACGTTTAAAGACAATATTTATTGCTGAGCACAGGGACTGAGCCTTGTGCAGCAGCAGGTAGGGGCTGAGGGGGCAGGTCCAGAGTGAAATCCAAGGGAACTGGGTGAGCTGAGATGCAGAGCTAAGCAGGAGGCTTGACCAGGTGAGGAGCAAGAGACCGGGACCAAAGTCAGAACAGACAGGGCTGTGGAGGAAATGGAGAACAGGACTGGTCCCCAAGAACAAATAATAAGAGGAAGATGAAACATTAACAAAATTAGTGCTCAAAGTATAGCAAACACTAACTGATAACAGAGTCTACAATCTGGCAGAGTGGAAGTGGCAGGGCTCAGTATTAGTAGAGTACTTGACTGTTGAGATGAGGTGCAGCGGGTGTGGCTCTGACTCCACACACGAGTGGATCTGTACCAACAAGTGGCCGTTTCAGGTATGGATCAGTAATATGGACCGATGCCATTACTGGTCCATTTGGACGCTGGTCCAGATATGTTTGTCTTATCCCAGCCAGATGTTATGATAGATATAATCCGGGTCTGGCCCAGTCTTTCTTTGCTATCCCTCTCAAGTGGCAAAGTAGACTATAAATGGTGGCTTTGCACCAAGATACAGTAGGCAGCAGGACAATGGCAGAGAAAAAGAGAAAACTGACATGCCTTTGTCTGGCTACATTCACTACTGCCATCACTACTGGTGTTAGACCAAGTATAAATGCTCTTCAGTTACCACAGCTCTCTGAAGACACTAATCATTTTCACTCTAATTGCGTGTGGATATTAGAGCTGGTGCACTAAGACATTATTTGCTTGACAGTGCAGTTAGGGGTGCATTTCATCCTTTGTGGATGCTTTGAGAATTGCACAGTTTCTTTTTTGTCTTATATGAGCAGGACCCTTCAGACTGGACTGGATGCTTAAAAGAACAACAAGTGATTTTTAGCTTTTAGCTTCAGCAGCATCATAAGATGCAGTGTCCTGGAGCAGTGTACAAAAGGACCAGACAGCTGAGGAAAAGAGAACACAGGCTCTGTAATCAAAGGTCTTAATTCATTACTTTGCTGGAGATAATGCAATTGGTAAGAACAATGAGGGAAAAAAGTGTCCTGAGGCAAACCAATCAAGGCAGAACTATGCTACCACATTGATACAAATGCCATTGAATCACAATGAATCAAGTTTGACAATAAGGCTACAATGGCCCCCAGATTAGCGCCTATTACTCGAATGCATTAGTGCCTCGCACCAGTATTAAAAGTCCTCGCTTAACATCGTTCAAGGGGCGGACCAGAAATCCCCAAGTTTCTAAATTGGAATTTCATTCCCCCAGGTACTTCAGCTCATATGAGAAAAGTTGGAATGCATTTGATCTGTCCTAATTTCAATTAATTAGTGACAATGGTTGCTCGGGGAGTCCCACAGGGCAGAGGGAAAAATGGGCTGAAGGGAAGCGTGCGTCAGAAAAGTGATGTGAGAAGTGGCATCAATAAACTGTTAGAGACTCATTAGCAGGCTAAATGGCTCCCCCAAAGTCACAACACTTTAACACAGGACCTGGCGTCTAATTACTGGCCCCAGTATCCATTACAGGTCCCTTCTCAGCTCCCCTCCCTACATTCCTCTTTCTTTTTATTCCACCCATCTCTGCCACAGTGGAATCGGCCTGTTAATGATTGCTCTACAGAGCGAGATTAGAGGGCCATTGTAGTGGGGGTGAGTGTGAGTGTGGGCAGCCAACATGAGGAAGTGAATGTGTAAATTGGTGTCTGTGTTGATTAAAGCTTTCAGGGATGTAAAAGTATCAACATTGCCTGCTTGAGTTAACCTCTTCATCTTTGACAGACCCACCGGCGCTCCATCAGTACAAACACATGCATGGCTAATCATTGTTCAAATTCACAAAAGGTCATTTTACACTGCAACTAAGATCCCAAATTGTGTGGATGTTTGTTGAAAAGACTCCTAAAAAAGTTGCTAATGTTGTTGCTAATGTTAAATATAAAGAGACATTTTTTATTTTTTTTTAATTATTGTGTTTTTTAAGTGTGAAAGGTTTAAGTTACTTTTGCAACTTTGTTGTGTTGTAGTATTATGGTGATAAACTGAATATGTCTTTTCCAATAAGTCAGTGTCATTATTACAAAGATATTTCTTTTGCCTTTAACTTTCTCATTACTTACCAAGGTTACTAGTAGCTACAGATGTGGCTGAAAAACAATAGTACCCTTCAGCCTTTTTAGAAAAAAAAAAATTTGTCTTCATTAAGTTGAAACTGATCATATATGGTATACATCATTCTATATTTGACATTGAATATATCTGAAACTTGACTTTTAATTTACAATTTAACATATTATTTTAAATAATAAAACACATGTAAAGGGCAAGGCCAAAAATATTGGTACCCTTAACTTAACATAGTGTTGCACAAGCTTTGAAGGCAATATCTGTAACTCTGAATAAGGTTCCTACGTCTCCATTGATAGTTTGGCCCACTCTTCTCGAGCAAACTGCTCCAGTTGCTTTGATAGGTGCCATCACCCAACTGCAAGTTTCAACTCTTTCCACAGATGTTAAATGGGATTTGGATCAGGACTCATAGCAGGCCACTTCAAAATGCTCCAATATTTGTTTGGGGTCATTATCCTGCTGGAAGACCCATGGCCTGTGACTAACACTGGGCTGTATGTTTAGCTCTAAAATGCCTTTATAGTCTTCTGATTTTCTGAGTTCTGCCTCTGGAGCTGTAGAGTCTGGATCTGTGGTTACAGGCCACCTTCTTCTCCCAACAGCCGCTGCTGCTTTATTGTTATTGCTCTTATTATTAGTATTACTATTAGTAGTAGAATTATTTTTTTATTAATATTAACATCAATATCCTTACTACTATTATTTCCTTATATCTCCATGTAGAACTGAACTGTGCTGCTGTGTGTTCTCTATTCCTCCTGCTCTCTCTCTCTCAACCCAACTGTCTGAGACAGACGACCGCCCACCCATAGCCTGTTTCTGCTCAAGGTTCATGTTTAAAGGGAGTATTTCCTTGCCACTGTTGCTTAGTGCTTGCTCATGGTGGGAATTGTCTCTGTAGATAAAGAGTCGGACTAGACCGGCTCTATATTAAAAAGTGCACTGAGATAACTTTGATATGATATGGCGGTGTATACATAAAACTTAACTGAATTGATTTCATTGTGCCCTGCACAGCTTCAAGGTACCCAGTGCATGAGGCAGCAAAGCAACCCCAAAACATCACTGAGTCTCCTCCATGTTTCACGGTAGAAATGGTGTTCTTTTTTTTGGGCCTTTGCTCAATTTAACATTGACACCCAAGCTCTCACTGAAACTGGACTGAGGCTAAAAACTGTAGGGATTTACTCATGTTCCATTGTGGGGGTGATGCTGACAACAGTCAACAGTTTAAGGGGTTGACATGAACAAGGCTTTCCTAACTATGGGATTATAATCGAGGCTGGATTACTAACTTGGCAAAGTGTCAACTGACCTGGGGCCCCAGATCCTCAGAGGGGCCAAAGTCTAGTTTGTGGTATTTTATTTAATTGCAAATGTGTTTGATAGAATTGTATGCACCACTGAAACACTTTACTTATTGGAATGATAGGGGCCTTAAAGCAACATATGCATTACAACCTAATTTTGATTTTAGAATTCTGGCACAAAAAATCTCCAATTCTGAAATATTCCTATAGTATCAGGTGTCAAAAACAATCAGTGGAGCCCCTACTATAGATGAAGCCCCTACAAGAAAATGCTGACAATGTTATATCTCGTTGATGGCGAAGCCCAGAATGCAGCACACAAAGTCAAGCAGATGATATAGTTTCAAAGTTTATTTTCACACCGAGTAATGCACAGGCAACCAACGGCAATCCTCCTGGTCCTCAAAGCCAGATCGCGGCACCGCCGGTGAAGTGAAGCCGGCAAGCCGTCAGTCCCGGAGCTTGTAACCAGCAAACTGTCAAGCGATGGAGACTGGCCAGACCTGTCAAACGGCAGGCTGATCAGACAGGAAGGCAACAAAATAACAAAAGCTACTAGTTTATCGACATGGTACCTCATAAGAGAACGGACGATCTGGCGATGATTGTCTGCGAGGACCAGGTATATAACTCTCCCGGCGGTGATTGAATGATGAACCCCAGCTATGTAGATGAACAGGAAGTCTCCGAGGACTCATCGCCACGCCCCAGGTAAGAGAACACAGAGAACCCACAAACACACTCAAACAAGACAAGAGACAACCCCAAACACCACAGACAACAGGAGATAAACAGAGGAAAGAGGAGGTGAGTCAAGGAAGAAGAGTCTTTAAAATCGGACCATGTCTATAGCAAGGGGGGGCATGGCTGTGGTAAGGGGGGTAACCGATCTCATCTCATGTCCTCTCTCATACTCTCTGAATGGGGTCCTAATTGGCAGGACTGTGTGAATAGGCAGCTGGCCGAGGATTGCCTGTACAAAAGAACACACAGTGAGACGGTGCTGGAGATGAGGCCTTCTCTATTCACAACCTCTACCCACAAAGTAAAAAGAAAAAAGGCTTAAGAGAGAATGAATGACAGAAAGAAAGCAAGGGGATGGGTGGGGGTTGGGGGTGGAAGGGTCAGTCATGTAACAACAGAGCGGAGTGGAGTGGAAATCAACAAAACAGAGAGCAAGAGGAAAAGAGAGAGAGCGAGCAGTTGAGAAATAGAAGGTAATCACAGGAGATTATCTTCTTGTGATGGAGGCAGAGCTGCAAGGATAAGTAGGCTATCCTGAGGAGGACGATGCCAAACCAGTCAATAAACCCCATGTCTGGAGCCCTGATATGGGCGGGTGGGGTGGTGCTTGAGGAGCAGTTAGGGCAGTAAGGGTCCAAAAGTGGTCCTCATGATGTAGGGACAGTAACACTTTGGGGGGCCTGTGGGCTCAGATTTCACTGCATGTGTTCCCATTCCCACAGAATACACAAGGAGAAGGTACTAGACAGAATACATGCAGCAAGTCTCTAAATGTACAAAACTGTCCTGACCAGAAAAAAAAGGCCAGCATTGGTTGTTTGCTCAAACACTTTGAATAACCTATGTTCATGTTTTCTGAAAGTCAACCTCCTGTGATGGTGTGACTGGCTTTTGTGTGTCAGAAGCAAAGGAATAAGTAGCATGGGCGTCCAGACTGAAGATGGCACTACTTTGAAAAAAATACAGGGCTGCATTGGGTTGGCTATGTTGCATCTTCATCGTTGAGAAGATAAAATAAAATCCAGAATGGCCAGTCTGAAGGTTTACTAGGAGTCAAAACACTGCACAGCAAGACTGAAACAGAATGAAACAAACAGTAGAATTACACTGTTAAGTAATCTACTACAGTGACTTAATGAATGATGCTGTACGTTGCAGCTACATTTAATGGACAACCATTCATTTTGTTTGTTTGTTTTGTTTTTTGTTTTTCTGCCACCTTTACTGTTCCTTCACAGTAGTCTCACTGAAATGAATGAGGGCCAGTGTGGGTTTTTGTGTTTCCCCTTTCCCTCTATTGTGTCCCATCGTTCTCTGTGTGTGTGTGTATGTACCCGTGTCAGGGCCGTCAGCTCCAATCAGACAGCACACCTGCTTTTCATCTATCATCAACTTGCAGTACTTCTAGCCCAGCTTACCATCCACTCACAGCCCGATCATTGCTCCAGTTTGCTTGGGAGCAAGCTCCTTGGCTCCTAAGTATAATCCTTAAGTCTGAATCTGATCTATTGTATCTGTTCGTATCTCCATCTGATCTCTGTTCTCCTGTACTGTAGGCACTTGTCACCTGTCTGGATCATCTTCACTTCCACATGCTCATCATGTCTCGCCAGCCTGCCTATTCCACCAGCCTCGCCTTCCCCATCGCAGCCTGCCTTCCATCTTCATCCCCGTGTTTGACCTCCATTTGCCTACCATTGATCCAGTCCCCTCCACTGGCTCCCCATCTCATTCCTCGTCTCCCTGTCAATAAACGAACACTCCATGTCAAGTCAAGCATTTGGGTCCTTCCCGTAAGACATGTCACACCTCATGCGCCAGATGGTTTGTTACACAGAACCTTCTGAGATGGTCATCCTTGGAAACTGTTTAGAAAAGGGCAGGCGATTGGATGATCCATCTGTCTATCGCCATCTATCATTCTATCATAGGTTAACTTAAAGCAATCAGATCAACAAACGATATGATGTAGTAGGAGCACCAAAGCCAGTCAGGAGAAGAGTGAAAACATCTTTTCCATGGAGCAAAGCCTTCAGTGGCATTCTTTGCTCTTCTTTCAATGAAGACATAGTCTGATATAACTTACAGTATATGATGGCAGCATCTATGCCTAACTCTTTAATTCTAGTCAGTTCAGTTTTATTTATATAGCGCTATATCATAACAGAGTTATCTCATAGCACTTCTTAATATAGAGCAAGTCTAAACCAACTCTATATGTATGGACCCAACAATTCCACCATGAGCAAGCACTAGGTGACAGTGGCAAGGAAAAACTCCCTTTTAACAGGCAGAAATCTCAAGCAGAACCAGGCTCTCACCCGGTTGGGTAGAGAGAGAAAGAAAGATATAGCGGGGGGGGTATAGTGAGAAGAGGATGAAAGAGAACACATAGTAGCACAGTACAATTCCACAATTCCACATAAAGCAATGGCAGTTACAATGTTACTGATGTTAAAAAAAACAAAACAATAGTATTAGCAGTACAACAACAGCAACACTATTAATAACAGTGGCAAACAGACAGACAGAGAGACTCAGCGCTCAGTGTATACTGGGATGTCTCCCGGCAGTCTAGGCCTATAGCAGCATAACTAAGTGGGGGCTCTGGGTTAGCCCAGGGCCCACCTGAGTCAGCCCTGCTATAAGCTTTATCAAACAGGAAAGTCTTAAGCCTACTTTTAAATGTGAGGAGGGTGTCTGTCTCCTGTACACAGACTAGAAGCTGGTTCCACAGGAGAGGAGCATAGCTGAAGGCTCTGGCTCCCATTCTACTTTTAGAGACTCTAGGAACCACAAGGAGCCCTGCATTCTGGGAGTGCAATGCTCTAGTGGGGTAATAGCTACTATGAGCTCTTTAAGATATGATGGTGCCTGACCATTAAGGGCTTTATAGGGGAGGATTTTTAATTCAATTCTGGATTTTACAGGTAGCTAGTGTAGAGACACTAGTACTGGCGAAGTATGATCTCTTTTCCTGGTTCTTGTCAGTAAACGTGCTG